>CATKUM010000190.1:74261-129064 GCA_949786405.1 Onychomys arenicola | reverse complement strand
ACAGCAGCAGCAAATACAGCATCAGCAAATACAGCATCAGCAAATGCAGCAGCAGCCAAAGTACAACAGCAGCAGCAAGTACAGCAGCAGCAGGTGTACCACCAGCGACGAGCTGCTGCAGCAGGGGCCGCCCATCGCATTAGAAAGAGCAGAAAGGACTGGCAGCAGCAGCAGCAGCACAGCGAGATGCATAAGGATTTGAAGCAACAGCAGACCCAACATCATCCATGACTGCTGTTGAGGCTGGCAGAGTGGGGTGACAGGGTAAGAGCGCAAGCGGGGGCGGCCATGAAGGGGAGACAGCAACAGCGCATGCAACCGCAGCAGCGCATGCAGCTGCAGCAACAACAGTTTTCGCTGCGCAGCAGGCTTTTCAACGTGATTGTATTGCTCAGAGAAACAGAAGTAACGAGACGAGACCTGTGCTGCTGCCCCCGATGATGGTGGTCTCGACCCGCACATTGAATGCTTAATGGCACGACAGACTGCAGCAGGACGTGTGGGAACGGCAGCAGCAGCATATATAAATAAGCACTTCTGCCTCGGCGTGCTGCACAGAACATAAGAAGGATATATGACAGAAAACAAAGCAGTCATACTCGATGCCAGCAGTTCATCGGACTTGTGAACAGGACATAAAATAGATACAACGAGAATAGCATCTATACCGACGAAGCAGCAAGCACATCTTTTTCAACTGATGTATCCATATATATATTATATAGATATTATATATATATATATATTATATATGTGTGAAGGCCAGGAGGAATGCGTGCAGCAGAAACAGCAGCACGGGAGCTTTGACAGGTGAACGGACGTCGTGGGTCGTTGTATCCTACGATGATGATATATAAGGATATGGCCAGGGAGGCGGCAGCAGCAGCAGCAACTTCAATGAGACGAAAGGAATACGATAGATCTGGGTGTCTGTCAGACGTTATCAATAGAGAGATACAAGACGCCTTTAGGACACGCAAACGAATGATCTACCTATAGAATTCTGCTGCACGTGCGACCATCTACAGTAGCAGCAGCATTGAAAAGTAGACGTCTGCGTTGCGCTGTTACAACAGCAGAGACAGAGCAGAGGAGATGATCTCAACGCGCAGGAGCAGCAGCAACAGCAGTGTCATTCAGGCGAGAAATCTCTTCTTGGGCAGCTGCAGTAGCATGTGAAGTGCAGCAGCGTGAGAAGGGGGGGGCAGCATGTGAAGCACAGCAGCATGAGACGTGCAGCAGCAGAGGTACACCAGCTCGACATGGCTGGCGTAGGAAATAGCTGCTCGAACCCGCAATGAGACGCTTAAATATTCCTAAAAGAACACATTCACCATTGGAAATGAAATCAATCGTCATTGAATTGTCTCTCTGACAACGTGCATGCACCTATACTGCGCATCACGATAAACAACTATATGCAGTACAGCTCTGGGAGAGTAAGTGGCATCCATATATATATATAATATATATATATATATATATAGAGTATATACGACTATATATATATATATATATATATATATATATATTATATACACGAACATGCATGTGCATGCACACCCTCCCCTATCTTTTTCTCTCTCTCTCTCTCTCTCTATATTATATATATATACATGCATGATAATGAAGAGGGGTATACTGTATTGAGTGTTGACGCACCCATCTACTTGAGTAGAGTCGTGCAGGCAGGGGCTTCTGACGAGAGAAATACTTTGCAAGGCCATGTAAAGCGCGTGGAACGGGAGGCATCCCGTGTTTCCGCTTCGCAGTCTACTCAATCCCCACTCTCTTCGCTCTGGAGTATCTACAGCAGCATTCCTGCGAAAGACAGCAGACGGATAAGCGTCTCTTCTTCCATGCAGCACGAGTGAGCCTTGTTTCCATACGGATGTACGTGCACTGCAGGAGCATCTATTTCTTTTATCTGTTGTTAAAGTGTAAGGCTCTTTGTGCAGGCACTGCAGCAGTCTCATCCCGAAGTGCAGCTGCTAAAACACTACTACTTTTTCTGTCTCTTGAGAGCTGGCTTTGTTTAGCTCAACAGCTTCATGGCGATTCACACCTCTGCATGCAGACGCGTATTGCACTTCCTCTCTCAAGAGAGGTATAATCGTCAGATAGAGTTGTATTGAGTGTATTGAAGACTCTACACGCACACGGTGATGTGTCAGTGCATGTAGGGAGTCGACCAGGAGTTATAAAGCTGCTTTCACGTGTACGCTATGCCTATGCGTGCACACCCCAGCATACTGGGGAAGCTGCGAAGGCCTTCCGGGTGCTGCACGTATCCACGAGCACACGTCATCTAAAGAAGCACGCGCGTGTCTACTACTTGCATGCGAAAAGGCGTGTCTTGGATGCTTAATCATGAAACATGTCTCCACAGAAAAAACCATTTAGCGCAAATGCATGCATCTACATTTTCCCAATAGAATCCACTGCAGCAGATGCGGCTTTGGGGAGTCATAAATACATGCATGCGCCGACAGAGATAGTTGCACCAGATATGTAACTCTCCAAAACGCGTGTACACGTGCACAGTAACTGTATCTCTTTGCATGCAGACGCATTCACTAGATCTCTGTATTCCCGCTGCGGCGGTCTCTCCGACATCACATCGACTGGACGGACCGCAGAGAGGCACTCGAAGAATAAGCAGACACGTTTTATATATATATATATATATATATATATATATATATATATATATTTTATATACCTGTAGCTTCATAGTGTGAATAGAGAGACACACGCATTGTCACGAAGCAAACGCGTTAGTGGGAATAGCAGATAGCATAGGCATACATATCTATAACTGTGAAGATGTTGGATACAACACTTCCAGCGGCAAAGATATACACAATGTACACGTAGATACGGGTTGAACCCTTGTATCAGAACCATATCAATATATTCTTCAGAGCGCGATTTGCCTCTTGAAAGCTCTGCAGACATGTCCTCTGCTATGATTCTATCGTGTATCCTTTTCACCAATTAACAGGCGTTCACACAGAGACCACCCGCATCAAAAACAAGCACGTGTACTACTCGCTTGAGAGGAGTGATGTTGTCTCACAGACACCACAGACTCATGCACTACTGCAGCAGCAATCAAGGAGGACGTCGCTGTGCATGCAGCCCGTCACCACCTAGCGTAAACCACGACGGAATCCGGAAACTATAAGAAAATGCATTTTACACGCACAAAAAGCGTCTCCACGGAAGAGTTCCCTTCGACAATGTTGTGCATATCTCCGCTGGCTCATGACCGAAAACCCCCTCCTCTGTGGCCGGTGTCTACTTCTGTGAGGTGTGTCTCCGCACTCCAATTATTGGTGTCTACGGTTGGGGGCGTGTCTCCACACCCCCTCTAGTAGGTGGCTACTTCGACTTCAACCCCCACCTTCGGTGTCTCCTGGGGGGTGAGTCTGCAAGCCTGCGACTCTCTGATCTCAGTCTGAAGAGATTTTCGAGTGTGTGGGTAGCATATCTTCCTCTTTCGGTTGAAAAAGGGGATTTTCGCACTAGAGGAGATACGCCGCTGCTTCGTGTTAGGCATCTATAATTCAGCGAATCCACACGTGTAAAGTTACGTACGTGTGTGCCTCTTGCCCTTACGTCTAGCATATCGCAGCCCCCTACACCTTTTTGTGGGGTGTCTAATCTTCGCCTGCATCTCGAGCTCTACGCAGCAACATGCGCATATGAGAGCTATAATCATGCATGTTTACAATCACTTTCCTTGTTACCCCTCCCCCTCGGAGATGCAAAGCGCTGTCCTGCACCAATCGAACTTACGTCTATTACGTGCAGTACTATTCTCTATGCATGTATCGTGGAAATGTGGCTTGCAGCTGCTTGCACAGATCGATAAAGAGATATACTGCTATATAGATATGTATATATATATATATATATATGTGTATACATGTATGAGTCTATATAGTTTTTGGGTTGAAAGACATGTCTTCTCAATTCACCGCGCCGATAGTCCTCTACTTCAGAACAGACACTCTGATCCGCAAATTAGAAAATGTTTCTTTGGCGCTAACTATGTGTCTGTGGGGTGTCACTTACACGCCGGAGACGGCGTCTACTCTGTTGCATGTGTCCACGACCTTCAAGCGCTATGTGTTTCGTGTGTACGATGAACAAGTCGCTTTACGCAAGAGTGAAGAGAGTTACGGTGTGGGATGTCACGCTGCTGTCTCCGTGAGGAGCTTGACGTGTCTCCAGTATCGTCAGATCTCGCAGAAGCTACGCGTCTCATACGGCAATACGCTTGCGTGTGTTTCCTTTTGTTCTCTACTTCCGTTCTACTTTCTCTAAAACAAGTATGGACCCGCGCGCATGCAACACCACTCTGTGAGCAGAAACTTCATCATATCTCTCCGCCTACTGCATAGCAGTTTGTCCTGTCTCCGGTGTGTGTGGGGCAGCACCGTGACGTGTTGGCTCCAGTGTGTCGTGCGCATGATTTCTCGCGTCTCCGGTGTGCGTGGGGCGTTCGTTTCTCGTGTCTCCGGTGTGTGTGGGGCGTTGATTTCTCGCGTCTCCGGTGTGTGTGGGGCGTTGGTTTCTCGTGTCTCCGGTGTGTGGGGGGGCGTTGGTTTCTCGTGTCTCCGGTGTGTGTGGGGGCGCTGATTGCTCGTGTCTGGTGCCCGGTGTGGTGTGGGGGGGCTGGCTTCTCGTGTCTCCGGTGTGTGGGGGAAGCGGGAGGATGAAGGGTGTGTGAGCAGCAGTGTCTACTTGTCGAGGTACTTGGTGTCGAGGCCGAGCGCCTTCATTGCAGCACGGTAGTTCTCCTGATTTCGCATGAGGATTTGTTCCACGGGTCCGAGGAGGACGCTTGAAGCTCTTTCGATCTAAATATGGCAACAAGAGTCGGCTGTGCTGTTGCCAACACCGTCGCAGCACGCGGCTGGTCCTTCAGCAGCGCCAGCTCGCCAAAGTAGGAGCCTTTCGTATACTTCATTACGCATTGATTATTCTTTTGCGCCTCTGCTTCTCCGTCCAGCAACACGTAGAACGTGTCTCCCTTGTCTCCCTCTTTGATAATGACGTCTCCTGCACTATACGTCTTCGTCTTCAACGCGTCTGCCAGCTTCGACCGCTCGTATGGGTCTACATCCTTCAACAGTGTCACCTGCAACAAACAGAGATCCGCCAAAGTGCAAACTGCATGCAACTCTGCAAAGTCACACTGCCCCACGCATCCCAGACTACATGCAGCAAACTGCAGGCAGACTCTTCGTTTTTACAGAGAGTGAGACACATATGCAACAACACAACTGAGAGACGACACGGGCAGCAAAGTCTCGAACGGCACCTCAAACAACAAACTGCAGGAGACATCATCACCAACTTCACTCTACGATTTCTGCGTGTCTCTTGCACCGTCTCCTCCACGCCCTGTCTCCTCCCCTCTCATGCTGTCTCCTCCCCTCTCATGCTGTCGCCCTGCCCTCCTTCTTCCTCCCCTTCCCTCCCTACACGCGTAAGAAGAAGGGCACCCCTCCTCTTCTGCTGCCCTCTCTCCTCCCTTTGCTGCCTCTCTCCTCCCTCTGCTGCCCTGGGGGTCTTCTTCCCCTGTCTACTTTCCCCGTGTCTCCTCTTCCCTCCGGTTGCTGTGAAAATATAGAGGGAAACATACATCTTTGAGAGCATCTTCAAAGCGTTCTCTCTTCTTGACGAAGGCGTCTCTGACAATGTTTGTGAAGGAATCTCTATCGAGTGCCCAAAGAGAGCATATCTTCTGCTGCAACAACTGTTGCTGCTCGAGGAGCGTTATACATCAAAGCAAGCTCCCCGAAGGCGTCTCCTCTCTTCATGACAGTCACCAGCTTCCCCTCTGGAGCTTCACCAGCACCAGCAGCTTCCCCCCCCCCCCTCCTTTTATCGTTCCTCCTGCTGCTGCTGCAGCAGCAGCACTCTTCTTATACACGTTCACTTCCCCAGATTCGATAAGGTATAGACGATCTCCATCATCCCCCTTGCCGAATAATCACCGTCCCCCTTCTTCACCGAAACTCTTGAACGCTCCCCTACTGTTGCCTATATCCTCCGGATCAAGCGACTGCAACAACAACAACACATTGTCCGACTCGACAATGCATAACAGCAACAGCAGCAGCAGCAGACTATAGCAGCAGCAAAGTGCAGCAGCTGCGGCTGCAGCACGGGGCGGCAGCGGTGAACGATAGCAGTGGCAGCAGTAAGATGCGTAGAAGCAGCAACAGCAGACTGTAGCAGTAAGCAGCAGACTGCAGCATGTGCAGCAGGAAAAGTCATATATATACAATAAGCGCGTTGAGGAATGAAAGATATTCCCACCAGCTGCAGCTGCTGCTACGCCTCGACTCACTCGCACCTCTGACGCTCCCTCTACCTCTCCTCTATCAATATATATATATATATATATATATATATATAGAGAGAGAGAGAGAGACGAGAAGAGAATTTTGCACGTGCATAGTGTGTATAGATGATATATATATATGCATATTACTGTGTGAATAGCTCGAAGTTGACGTCTTCGGAGGAGCGAGCGCAGCATCCTTCGCAAAGAACAGCTAAAGATGAAACAGAAAAAAAAAAAAAAAAAGAAACTTCTGCCTCATCGAGAGAAAGAGACGTCTCTAGCCAAGGGAGAGAGAGGAAGAGTCTCGCAGCAGCAACAGCTGCAGCAGCAGCAAGATCAAACATTCATTTCGATTGTCTAGACTACTACTGCGGATTGTCTTGGGAGCACTGCGAAAGAACGCAGCAGCAACAGCGGCTCTGCATGCAACCCCACAGGGCACATCATCCGTCTCTCTCTTCAGGTGCTTGCTGCAGCAGCAGTCTCTGTCTCCTGGTGGGGCGCGGGTGTCTCTGGTGCAGCTGCGCAGACGAGACGCATGCAAGGAGACACACATGTCGTCGAGAGACCCCACAACTCCACTTAACTTCAAGATAAAACATGGTTGTTTTCACTGGATACATCTTGAAAAAGAAAAGAAAAGAAAAGATGAAGATGACACATACGCTGAAGAGAGAAGTTGTTTTCCAGGACGCGATTGATACGCGCCTTCTGTTCTGCGCTCTTCGGGTAAACCTGCAGCAGCAAGCAGCAGTGACATCAGATGGGAAGAAGGACGTTAAGAGGACGAAAGTAAGGGGTCTCTGCGCTTGGATTCATGTTGAAAGAGAAAGAAACTGCATTTGAAACGAATCGCATATCTCCAAGAGACAGGGAGACAGCACCCTTACCACCCCACACGGTGGGGAGACACACGTCCCCGCGACAAAAAGACTTCCGCTGCAGCAGCACAGAGCAAGCAATCTCTCTGGAGAGAGAAATGAAATGACTGATGCCTACCGGAGCTTTGAAAGCCTTTCGTTTATTCCACTCTCCGTATGCCTCTGCGCTAACCGACTGTCTGTTCTTTGCAAGGCCATGTAGGCTTTGCTGGGCTGACACAACACAGCAAACGCATGCAGCAACAGCAAATGCATGCAGCAACAGCAAATGCATGCAGCAACAGCAAACGCATGCAGTAACAACAGACGCATGCAGCAACAGCAGACGCATGTAGCAACACAAATCATGGTTTCGCTTCTCCTTCAAAAAGGTCTCCGAACACAAATCTCTTCTGCATGCAGCAAAACCTCGACAACCCTGTCTCCCCACACCTTGAGAATACCAATGAAGGCTGTTGCTGCTGCTCTGTGCATGGACGCGAGAAAAACCCTTTCTGCCTATATATATATATATATATATATGATCGGAGCGCGCTACTGCTGCTGCTTTGCTCATGCATCGTAGAAGTTCCTTTGCTCCGTCTCTGTAACCAAAGGTCGGTGTTTTGATAGCTGCTGCGTGCATGTTGTTGCTTTCTCTGAGACTGAGAGACGGAGACGAAGACACGCAGGAGACACTCGACGGAGATACATGGAGACGGGAAGAGGAAGAAGAGATAGAGCGCGAGATGTCGCTGCAGAGATGCCTTTCTATTCGTGAAGAGAAGTATCGTGCTCAGGGTGTTGGAATGTCAGGGAAAAGAAAAGAAGAAGAAGCAGCTCCGGAAAAGACATTGCTGTGTCAGCGCGGACTATGCCTTGCACATGCTTGCAGAAACACCGGTATCCATCGGTTGACAAGCTCTGATAGAGATTCAAAGACCAGCAAAACATCGCCAGACGAAAATCACCTGCGGGAGGTCATCCACGACGTCTGCATCGTTGTCCTGATCAGAGTCTAAATCATCCTCAGCCACTGCAGCATATGCAGCAGCAGACAGAACAACAGCAGCAACACATGCAGCAGCACACACGGAAGCAGCAGATCGAGACGGCTGCAGCAGCACAGACGCAGCAGCAGCAGCAGTAGCACAGAGCAGCAGCAGTAGCAGCGCATAGAGGGAGCAGCAGCAGCAGCAGATCAGACGGCAGCAGCAAATCAGACGTCACAGACGGAAGCAGCAGGGCAAAGGAAGCAGCAGCAGCAGCACACAAGCGGAGCAGCAAGCCTGCAGGAATATTGTTGCATGCCCAACAGCTGTAGCTGTCATCAAGAAGAAGCAGCAGCAGAAACAGCACTTCGCGTCGTCTGACGCCAGCAGAAATGCCCCCATCAGCAGAACAAAAGCAGCAAAGGCAGCAGCAGGAGGCAACAACAGCAGAGGCAACAGCAGCAAAGGCAACAGCAGCAGAGGCAACAGTAGCAAAGGCAGCACCACAGGCGACAGCAGCCACAGGCCAACCGCAGCAAAGGCAGCAGCACAGTCAACAGCAGCAGAGGCAACAGCAGCAGAGGCAACAGCGCAGAGCAGCAGCACAGGCAACAGCAGCAAAGCAGCAGCAGCAGAGGCAACAGCAGCAAAGGCAGCAACAGAGGCAACAGCAGGAGAGGAGAGGGAAAGCCAGCATAGCGTAACAGATGCGGAACATGAGGAGTCTGAAACGTACATGCACCATCTTCAGACGCAGTAGCAGCAGCAGGAGTCGAGAAGCCTTGCGATCAGTAATCGACGTTGAATAGCAAGATAAGCGAAAGCAAAAGCGTCAGCAGAAGCCGCAGTGATAGCAGCAGGATCAGCACCAGCGGCAGAATCAGCAGCAGAAACCATGCAGCAGGGAGCGAAGCAGCAGAAGCAGGAGGTAGCGAAGCAGCAGCGAGCAGCAGCAGCAGGCACTGGCGGAACCATCAGCAGTAGTAGATAGCGAAGCAGCAGCACTAGCCGATAGCGAAGCAGCAGCACTAGCAAATAGCGAATTAGCAGCAGCAGCAGATAGCGCAGCAGCAGCAGCAGCAGAGCCGAAAGAAAAAAAAAGTAGCGTGATTACATCTGAGAAGAGGAGCGCAGCAGCAGAATGAAGGACGGCAGTTGCAGCTCGGTGAAGAGACAAGGGCAAACCGCTGTCAGACGCCGGAAGCCGACAGCAAAATAAGGAAGCATCGACTAGAAGGGACGAGACGACAGCAGAGTCCCTGATTCTCTGCTGTATTAAGTACACTCCTACATGATGCATCTCGCATTGCGCGAGTGGGATAGAAGTCGACATCATGCAGCACCAGAGCAGCACAACAACAGCACATGATTGAAAGAAGCCAGCAGCAGCAGGGAGAGTCGAAGGGAAGAGTAGATACAGGAGCAACAGAAGCAGCAACTGTTCGATAGCAGCACATGCATCTCTGAAGGAGCTTACACTGAGGTACAGTCGTTGAAGTGTTGGAGCCTGGAGCCGCCTTCGCCATGGTTGCTGCTGCTGCGCCCGCGGTCCTGCCTTCCCCACAAACACCAGCAGCTGCGGAGGTGAACGGACTGTCGTCTGGTCGAACTGTGTCAGCTCTCTGACTGCAGCAACCACAGAACGCAGCAGCAGCAGCAGCGCACTGCTGAAGGAGCGCATGCGGGCGCGCAACGACAGAAAAACAACAGAGCTGCGCGGCGTGCTGCTGCACGAATGTTTGGCAGGAGAGCACCAGCAGCTATCACCAATAATCAGATCCACCTTCCAGAATCACAGCAGCAGCAGCAGCAGCGGTGTAGGAGCACCGCGCAGCAGCAGCAACTAGACACCGCAGTCACAATACATCAAGACGATCCTTCGAGATGCGCAGCAGAAGCAGCAGCAGCAACTCCCGCAGCAGCAGAACCACATGTACCAAACGTGGAACAGCAACACGCCAGGTGGAAGAAGCAGCAGCAGCGACAGGAGCGGCGGAAAGAAGGGCAACAGCAGTGGGAAAATGAAGAGACTACAGAGGGGAGGCAGATGGAAGAAGAAGAAGAAGCAGGAGTGAATATAACAGGGAGACGCAGCGAAGACGAATGAGAAGACCGTTCAGATCAGCAACAGCAAGAGAACAAAGAACCCACGCCTTTTTCAAGGTCTCTCTGTAGCTGTTGCCCTGCTCAGTCAGGTTCACCAAAAACTACTTTTCTTCTTGTTGAAAGCTTCCACAAATACACGTAAAACAGAAGAGACGTACAAACGCATGCAGCTCCTTAGATCCACACGCAGCACTAGGTGTATATTAAAAAAAAAAAAGAGAAGTACGTACATGTAGCTATCTATATAGAGACACATGTATATTATGAGTGTATATGGAGCGATACACATTAAGGTATATACACGTCCACATGCACCTAGCTATAGAAAAAGATATGTATATGAATGCATAGTTTACGGAGTGATATACAAAGCCAGAGGTAGTATTGCGAAAGGACACGCAAGTGTACACACACGCATAATGCCCGCACAGGTGCGAGAGATATCAGAAGCAACGGTAGTCACACGTATGTAGACACCCCACAGCCTTTTATCTTGCATCCAGATTCGCCTCGAGATCATCAGTTACAGAGAGAGGCGCTCGGGCACATCAGAATGTCAGCCAGCCGCTGTGAATCACTCTACTGTCTCTCGTGGGCTTGCGCATGCAGTATGGGTCCAGCGACGCGAAGTTATGAACAGAGAAGAGGGGAGAGAGGAAAAGAAATGCCGGGCAAAGACGCATGCAGACAATATGGCGAATTACAAAAGAAACTACATCTTGAGAAAAGTGTAGACATACACAGCTTCCCCTGATAGACAAATGAAACAAGGGAGTCTCATAAGAAAACATGCACCTCCGCAGCTACACAGACATTAAGGTCTACACTAACAGACGAGAGACACACGAAAACGAAGACTAGTTAAACAGTATGCACAAGTATATCGAGAAAATATGCTCCACGAATATGTCCACCGCAGATATACGAGCAGTGGAGATAAATCAGATATAGGCAGTGTACATACACTAGAGATATGCGCAGTGTACATAAAATACCACAGACATACGCAGTGCACATTTACAGCACAAACATATGCAGTGTACGTACACCACAAATGTGTGCAATGTACATACCCCACAAACATGTGCAGCGTGTACACACACGAACGTATGCAGTGTACGTACACCACAAACATGTGCAGTGTACGTACACCACAAACATGTGCAGTGTACGTATACCACAAGCATGCGCAGTGTATGTCCACCACAAACATATGCAGTGTACGCACACCACAAACATACGCAGTGTACATACACCACAGCAAAATGCCGTGTAGATACACCACAGACAAAACCAATGTAGATACACCACGGCAACGTGCATACAAGACACGCATACACAGATATCGTGAAGAGACAGCTCTGATGTCGAGCGCGATGCAAACACAGCAACAATATCTGTATAAGAGGCGAATTTATGCAACGGACCGGCACATGCAAACAACGCAATTCGCAACACCGGTAACGGTCACAGATGTTCCCCACACAAACCGAAGAGAGACCATGAATACCTCCTACGCAGCCACAGAAGATGAAAGTCCAATATACATAATCACAGCAACACACACAGACACATAAATAGATGAACATAGAATAAATACATGCACATCCGCCCGTATATGCATGAAGACGGGGATGTGAATCTTGACATGTCTACACTTATATAGAAGAGAGATTCACACTCCATTTCCTCATATGCATAGGGTTATGTGTACACGTGTGTAAATTCCCGCGGTTGTGTGAAGTATACATATACACACCCTTGCATAATATCCTTTTTCAACAAGACACGATCATGCACTTGCAGGCACACAGAGACACGAGGGCATCAAACAAAGTGATCACAAACGAGGTCGTGCTTACCACTCGCATGCGTTGCCCATGGTCAAAACAGTGCGAGGAGGAAGGGCGAGCAGCAGCAGCAGCAGCAACAGCAGCAGCAATAGCACTAGTAGTAGTAGCAATAGCAGCAGTAGCAACAGGAACAGTAGCAACAGCAGCAACAACGCGAGAAGAAAATATTGAACAGACTTCCAGCAGTGGAGACAGCAACAACAGACTCCGGACAGTTCGTGCCACGTAAAATGAGCGCCGAATGCAGTTTCAACTGCAACAGCCGCAGCTCTCGCAGCACCGCGTCCAGCTGGTGTGGGATCAGGAACAGCAGCAGCAGCAGCAGCAAGTTTTTCGCAGCAGGAGGGCGCGGCACGGCCAATAATTAAATGAGAGGCAGGAGCTGCAACAGAGCGTTGTAGAACGAGGGGGAGGGGAAGCAGCAACGCTGGGTCAAGAGACCCGTACAAGTTGAGAGAGAGAAATAAAAGCAGCAGCGATAGTAGTAGTAGTAGTAGTAGTAGTGTACTAATACTAGTACTAGTACTAGTAGTAGTACTCGTAGTAGTAGTAGTAGTAGTAGCAGTAGTAGTAGTAGTAGTAGTAGTAGAAGTGTATGAGTAGAAGCAGCAGCGCTGGGTGGAATAGCGGCACAGCATGCAGGAAGGTTGATTCAAAGCTCAACTGCGTAAGCAGCAGGAACGTGAAGGTGTTACACACCAAAACGTGGGGCAGCAGAGAGAGTGTTTTTTCAGAAAGACACGCCTATTATGGCCGTCTGCGTTTAATTATCGGGGAGTGCCGCCAACGCAAAAGGCAGCGGAAGAACAACGCGCAAGAAAAGAGAGACCAAGCGTGCGCGCGGCAACATGAGCGGCAATGAATATGGATGAAGTGAAGGCAGGCCTGCAGACAGCAGTAGAGGCAGGAGAAGAATCTTAAAAGAAGCAGCGGCAGGTTGGCTTTGGTGGTGCAGCAGCATTCGACAGGCAGGAGGAACGACAGCGCAATAGCGGTGGTGTTCAAGGTGGCGGCATCACGCACAGGGAAAAGGCGGCTGAGGACACCTTTGAAGTCAAAGAGACGATAGAAGAGAGTGAAAATTAATTAAAAAGAGTGAGTGTGAGATTGAAGAAAAGAAAAAAAAAGAAAAGACGGAGAACGAGAGATAAACCGCTCACAGGCGGGTATGAGCGTACATAACACGACGCTGATATGTCACAGCTAGCACGCGCGGGAAAAAAAGGCGTCCGTCAAGCAAAGCGGCATCGCTGTTGTGTTGCAGCAACAGCAACAGCACTACTTCTCCGCTTGCAGCAGCTGGTGCAGCTACATATATATCGCAGCAGCACAGCAGAAAAGCAGCCCTAGTAGCAGAAGCCGCGATCAGTAACAGCAGTTTGTAGCAGCTCCCCAGTTCAACAATAGCGCAGTGCCAGAGCAGCAGTCCCGTGGTGGCGCGCTCTATGACAAGAACAACGACGGCGCGTCAAGAGGTGCAAGAGTCGAAACGGAAAATCCGTACATCGGGGCAATATGAGGTAGACCAGTCCCGCGAATACAAGGAAGAACAACATATCACCGCGCGCCGCGGCAAAAAGCAGCAATCGATAGCGGTCTAGCACGCCATGAACAACAGAAGACGAGTAAGAGTCTCACAGACCGGGCGCCGGCGCAGAGTCAGCACAACGCAGACAGACCAGCGAAATCCAGCAGAAGTGGTAGTGACTCCGCAGCGGGGCAGCGGGCAGCAGCCAATGCCGCAGGGAGGGATAAGTGAACGAAAAAACTGAGTCAACAAGCTAGAAGGATGTGTCACATGAGAACCGTAGCTTTGTAGTGTCCGTCAGAATCAGCAGTTTCTCCCAACGCAGCTGGAAGCATTGCAACAACTTACCGCAGTGGCAAGGAGGGGCGTGGTGTACTATTACAACGTTCACCGTGCGGTAGTAGCTGAGACCTTATTCGAGGCGCGAGATTCTCTCTTTTTCTTTTGCATGAATGGACAAAAACGGCTTTTTTTTAGAGAAAAAGGACGGTTTACTGCAACCCTATATGCAAAAGAAGGCAGGCAAAAGGACGCAGAGAATGAAATGTTTTCGAGGTTCAAGGCACGCAAGAACCAACGGACGGAAAGTGTTCGACAGTGACCGCCTCTTTAATTCCCGCCTGGCTGTCGTAGAGGGATGTGTCGCCTGAAGAACACGACAGTTTGGAGTGTGATGCTAATAAAGGGAGGCCGAGAATACCTAAAGCAGTAGCAGCACGTGATTTTATAACGTGAAAAGCTTCGAAAGGTCAGTAGAACGAGGCCGTTTTCATGTGAGTGGTGGCAGCAGCTCAGTAGCACATCCAGCTGCCGCGGCAAGCCACAGAAGAGGAGCACCACACCAGTAGCGACAACAGCAGCAGTGTCGCTTTGGTAGATGCAATAGCAACACCGGCAGAATGAAGAAGCAATAGCAGCATCACAGCGAAACAGTGTGTTTCACAGCGGCTGCGGGATTGCACTCTTATCGCCACGTCCGGCCGACTCTCGACTTGTTCACCCCCTTGCCGGCTTGTAATAATGTGCTGCGTCTGGCTCCAGGTAAAGACAAGAAGAAGCTAGGCTCTGCAGCAGTAGTAGCAGCGGCACAGATTATTACCGGATGTTGCTGCTGCCTGACGGCTGGGTCACAGAGGAGTCGCTACGAAAACAGTTTTTCATCGGCAGTAGCAACGTGACCACACCATAGCACCGGGAAGAGCACTAATTGTGAGTACTATCATAGTAGCGCCGCCCAACAACAAAAGCAGCCGCCACAGCCGCAAGAGTAATAGCAGTTACAGCCGCAGAAGAAGCAGTGCACATCTCCAGGAGCAACGGCAGAAGCAGCTCCGTTCTTTGAGGCTACCAACACTATCCGTCCTACTCAGTAAACATGGAACTTCACTTCCAATCAGTTGCACACTGATTGTCTCCACGTCGGTTTGTGTGTTGGACACTTCCACGCTATAGCAACAACCCCCTCTACGTAGTAAACGTGAATCTACCTTTTCAAACCTTGTATATGCTGTCTCCTTGTGGTTTTGTGTGCTAGACGGGTTCGCACCACACAGACAACCATGTATGTTGCAAATGTAGAACTTCTTTTTGATACGGTTACACACGTGCGCTAGCCGGTAGACGGTTCCACGCATAATTCCACATGTTTGTAGAATAGAGCTGCACAGCTCTCCTCATACAAACAACTCCGTTGCCTTGGCTACTCCTTGGCAGTTCTCCCTTGCTGCTCGTCGCGAATGAGATGTCTTCGTCCATCTTCCTCTTCTTGCGGGCGCACCCACGGTGACTCGCAGAGTTGGAGACGCTGATTCTATTTTTGCCGGAGCTGTTGCGTACTACATAACTGCTGCTCTTGACCGAACCATGGCTGACGCTGCAGCAGTTAATGCTGCAGCTGTTCGTATATCTGCTGCAGATACTGTAGAGACTGAGAAGTTGCTGCTGACGTTGCCCTAGGACAGAGCTGTTACTGATGCAACGTCGCTGCTGGGGCATTGACACAACGGGTCTTGCGACCACAGCGCTGCCACCAACGAAGAAGAAGCTGCTTTTGGAAAAGAGGTGACGCTGTCGAAAGGAAGGCGCTTGAGAGGTAGTTGTCTTAAACGTGACAAGATGTCCGACTACTACTGATAATGCTATTGCTGCATGCCGGTTGGTAGTTGTAATGCCCTAGCCCGTAATAAAGCTGAAGGAGCAGGCGGAGAAGGTGGAAATTCACGAAGACAGGATAATGGGAACTTTCTGTAAAGTCGGACCCGGGCCTTCATATCTAATTCCACTCCTCTTACGATCGTGAAACTCAAGCATTTGACACAGGTTTTCCTCAGTGCGCCTTTGTCTCACTATTGGTGCTGCTGTCGTTCTTACGGCCTAACATCATCTCTAATGCTGTTGCTAGAAAATCGCAGCTTACGCCCTTCTCCTTGTTGCTAATTCTGCTGCCAGGAAAACGTTTTCGCCGTCCTAGTCACTGCTGCATCTGACAGTATTGCAGTTGGAGCTGCTGTCTCTGCCTCTGCGCTACCGTCGCTGTCGCTTAGAGAACAGCTCTTTTCAGTTCTTTTCTTCTTCGCGGTACGACTACACCCTGCCACAGCAGTACCTGTAGAAGGGAGAGGCCTTATTCTGGTTTTGTCGTGCTGCTGTAAAAAGTGTTGTCTTTGCTTCTTGTGCTCGTTTTCCCACTTCGGACTTCGCAGTTGCTGCTTTCAGCGAAGTGTTTAGGGGTCACAGCGGCACGTCGTCGCTCTAGATCTACAGCAGTAGACTAAACATCAGCATTTTCGCTCCTAGCTCACCCTTAATGCTCCTTCTATGGATACATGTAGACACAGACATGTGATGTAGATACACAATGAATAGTGCCCACCGGGTAACTGCAACCGCATTTCGTGTTCGCCTGCCGGTGCTTCGGCTGCTTCACCTTAAGGCCCTGTTTGGTGTACACTTGGAGGACTTCCTATTTTGTTGCGTGTTTCTGCTCTACGCCCGTTGACTGTTCATCGTAGGTAGGTTATGTGTCTCCCGATCTCTACCTTCCGCCACGACCGCCGATGCTGTTCTTGCTTCTCTATGGTCAACTTGCCGCGGAGACGATAATGAATTGACTACCGCTACACTGTAACTCCTATCTACGCACACAATGACACGTATGCATACGGATACAGTATTACCCCTGTTGCCACTGTAATGCTACTTGTCACAATGTCAATGCGCTCATCTGGAGACCACCACGGCGGCTTCTGCTACCGTCGTCGGACCACGAAACAGTTGGGTAGTCAACGAGAAAAGCACTTTTCTCTCCTAAGTTCTGAGCTAACACCAATCTCTGGACGGAGGACTATTCTCGGCAGGGTACGTGCCTCCGATTCGGCGATAGCCTTCATGCTGCCCAGTTGCCACTACTCTTCCACCTGCTGCTGCGGCTGCAGCTTTTCCACCTGCTTCCTCGGCTGGTCGCCTCCTGTTGTCGCTTCTTTTCCCTAACCGTTGCCACCGGTATATTTCGTGATGCTGGTGTCGTTGCTGGTGGTGGCTACCTTGACACCATGCCGCTAGGGCGCCCCGTGCTACCCCCTTCTCCTGCCTCATCAGCTTCGTTGCCGCAGCCAGCCCATTTGGTATTGCTGCTCCTGCTCTCACCGCTACATTGGATGGACTGATACGGCTGCAAGCAGTAAACGGTGAATTCAAAGTCATGTGTTCGCAAATCCGGATGTGCATTTGTATTCAAGTTACGTTTACGATGAATGCTGTCCGCTAGCCCTGCGCCCAGGTATATTATATACCCAAATATGCCATGGTGTCTCTAAGCCTGTACTCTTTTTTAGATATTTGAGTCTTAAAACCTGAAGTTCGCAGAGAACATTGACGTTTTTGCTGTTGTGTGCCTGGAAAGTTGAGAAAAGGAGAGACGCCCGACACACTCGAGCTAGTAATACACCTGCGAAGTGGAGAATACACATACGCGTGGGGAGTGGACCACGTATGATCTACCTGCTAATTCTCTCATAGAGATGTTTAGCCACCTATTAGTGGCTAAGAGGCCGGCCATCCAAGCTTTACCACAAGTATAGGGAGTGAAGTATAGCCGCCGTCATTGCGAAACATTTTTTACAATACTGATATACCCTCTGATTATACACCTGTGCGCGCGTGTGGGAAAACTGCCCACCTAAACAAACCTTGTACTTCATGATCCCCATGGACTTTCGCTGGTTTGCCTTGCCAGCGTAGTTTTTTGTATGGTGCAAAAGCGTACAATAACGTGTACACAGGGGTCTACATACACCGCCGCGGCGCCCATGTATAGATGTAGGAAACATAAAGACAGCTCTTTTGCTTTGCAAAGATGTGCGTGGCTACTTCAGGTAATCAAGAGTATACGAGAGGTGCTTCTTCATGCGCTCTTGTGCGCCCTGTAAAACACTCCGTACTTGAATTTTTCGTATCTTCTGCGTATGCTAAAGCCGTACAAGGGCTGTGTCTCCTTGTGTTCGCAACTCCTCTTTAGTAAACAGTCGAAAGGTGAGGAGAGTTCAGCACGCAGACTCGTGAGCACATCGATCACCATGTATTAATACAGGCACGTGACACTGTACATATGTGTATACGTACTTCAGTGTGTCTGTCACGCCGAAGCTCCATCTCTGCGGCGTCTAAAACAGGGCGTCATCAACGAGCGGCTGCTGCATGCGCAGTATTTTTTTCCAACCTCGTAACATTTGGCTCTAATTCACGGCTCGAATATCGTAGCTGTACCGTTCCCTGCGCTGGAGTACTTGCAACAGAGGGCATAGACCGAAGTACTGCAAGTGACAGTGATGACAGTGCTGAACCAGCTAGAGTGGTAAGAGGTTTCCGTAGTCCTATCGGAAGACAACTCCCGTAGTCCTATCGGAAGACGTGCATGATGGGATGTGTGCAGCGGTAATGAGCGTCGAGTGTACCACCTGGACAGATGAACGCGCTGTTAATTGTAGGAGTAGCGGCAGCACCTATGATGGGAAGAGCATCACTAGTAGTTGACCGTAGTTTTATGTGCAATTGAAGTTGTACGGATAATATTAGCGATGCGTGGTAAACTCAACTACAGCAAGAGGGCGTTGACATGAGCGAAGGCAGTCATCGGCAGACACAGAGCAAACGAAGGAAGTTGTATCTCCTGCTGTGAGTGGAACTTGAGGCTATAGCCCCTTTTCATTCAAGTCGCAAAAAAATGAACCAGCTTCTACAATTTACGTTAACATACAGAAAGTAGTATCCCTACTTCGATCACATCATCACAAGGCAAACCCGAAGGTGAGAGAGAAATTAGCAGGTGTGTGGTGGAGCTGCGTACCGCTTAGGATTGCCAGCAGACGTCCTCAACGTAACAGAGGGCGGGTGCTTTCATAAAGCATTTTTGAACCGCATACACGTGTAACTATGGTACCTACAAGTGTGCACCATTCTGACCGCTTTGCTGGAAGGTACAGTGAGTTTATACGGTCTGAGGGTGTACTCTGGCATTCAACGAAGAAAGCCCTGAACAGAAACTTACGGCTTGTCAAGGATGACGCCTCCTTTGTGCGCATACACACGGGACACTTTTCCAGGCCTTCTTTTCGGGAAGTCAATGGAGTGTACACAAACCAGGAGATAAGGTTACCCAGCAGGGTTGACGCCGAGATGTCTCATCCGTCGCACAGGAGATGACTGAGAGTGTGTCCTCTGCCTCCTCAGCCTGCGCGTGACGCTGTGGGTGAAACTGCTTAAGCTTCGCCAGCTGGCACCACGGCCTCTCTGTTGATAAAGATCGGCTATTAACACACACACCACAGAAAGTAAGTGCCATCACAATGCAGTGCTCAGGCGGCTCAAATGCTCCCCTGATTGCCCCTTGGTGCCGTAAGTGCAGCCGTTGCTATTACCTATTCCTGAGCAATTGCTGCTCTTGCGCCTGACGTTGCGCCAGTATTGTTGTCCACGCCCCCTCTTCAGCTGCCAACTGCTATCAGTACTCTTGCGCCAAGTAGAGATGGTATGACTTCCTGACAGCCCCTGGGAGCAACAGTCTGAGTTCCAGCAACGACCGCCGCACTATCACTGGCAGCGAGGGCGAGACAAGGGGAGATATAGTGTAAGCTGCAACAAGTGGAACAGAAATGGCAAGGCCAGTACCCATAGCCGAGTAATTGAGAGTGTTTGGTGTGCTCACTGCGCGAATCGTTGGCGTGTCTATCCGTGACGAGTCAAGAGAGCAGTCGCAGAGGGATCGAACAAAGCAACATATCTCTTCAAGCGTGTCCAGAGTGCACATATTTGGAGACCTTCAAACGTCCTCTAACGACGCGTCCCACTGAGACTACAAAGCGTTTCTAGGCTCCATCATCTTCACGAGCAGTGTCCAGATATAGCGTCTGTTACCGCTGAGCACAATTATCGTGACCGTGGTTGTGTTCCTGCTCTCAACGTTACCAAGTCAAGCGGAGGAAGGAGGCGCCAAAGTGGTCGCCGAATGAGAAGGAAGGCACGAGAGAAACAAAAAGAATTCACAACAACAGAAGGATGCGTAAGTGTTGATGGAAGTATGCTAAAGCAAATTTTTCGCAAGTGTTCTCGTACGGCAGCTACAAGGCGAAACGAACGCAAGAGTTAGACGGAAAACCTGATGACCGTGGAGCACAAACCATAAACGAAAAATCCATACCCGTGAAGAAATGGATTCATATGAGGCTGAATGAAAATGTAAGTGGGTGATACTCTGGCAAGAATCTGTAGAGGGTAGCACGAAAGCTAAAGCGAGAAGACACAATGACATGCCGTACGGTTGCTGTGCAGTAGTACATTTATATCTGCGTAGACGACGACGTGTGTTCTCGCGCCATTCCTGGTGCATCGACACACGTGACCTTGAACGACATTTTTATGCTTGCTATGTGTTCCGCAGGTAGTCATGTACAGTTCCGTGACAGACAGCTGAAACGGGGTATTCTTGCCTTTTTTTTAGTGCATGCCTGTATATGCGTGCTTTTGATATACGTTTCAATCTTATAATTGTGTTCACATATATCTACGGAGGGCAAATTCTGGACTCGTACGTACCTCCACGCAGTGTACTGATATTGAGTATACCAATGATGCCAACGTCCTAAAGCAACTCGGAGGGCCGAGACCGGACACTCACGTTTAGATACCTGTGCTCGTACTGAGTCTGTAGAGAAGTACAAGCAGCGAAGCTGGAATATCATGCAAAAGGAGAAATACAATTGTATGTGTCTGGACGCCACTGTAGGTCCCGTGTATTGTTCAGCGTTTTGCCCAGCTGAATTTGCTTGTGTAGACCTCTCTGTCCGTACTCGAAAATCGCTAGTGAGTACCGTACCATGAGATACCTGATGAATGGTTAATGTAGACTATGAGATTTACATGTGTATGTATATATATATATATATATATATATATATATATATATAGAGAGAGAGAGAGAGAGAGAGAGAGCTGCTTGATAATCTACAGGGGGGAGGGGCTAGTAAATAACGCGTTGGTTTTGCACATTGAGATAATAGAATAGCTCTTTGGTGCACGTATTCGCAAAGCGTGCATAGAAAGAAGAAGTGGAGACACATATATGTAAGCGTAGTTCCGACCTGTTCTCGTTATGGTAAACAAGCTATGCGCATCACCATTCACAACAGTGTACGTGCAGTTGCTTGTGTTCACCGTTAGTAAGTTGTGTTCTTTTCACGATGAAAAGAAGCACGTGCCACTTCTATATATATATATATATATATATATATATGACATAAGAAATGATTGAAAAAGCTGCTTTCCTCAGGTATGCGACTAAATAGTGGCTCTGTATGTCCTCCGCTGGGATATTCTGCCAGAAGTGTGCCTTTTATGCGGATGGTTAAGCCTTAACGTTATGCTGTGAAGCACTCTGGTTATAGACAGAAAGCAGTTTCAACTATTTAATGCCGTGATCAGAGTAGCAGTGGACTAGAACTGGGCTAGGCGAACTGTGTGCATTTGGTGCTAAGTGTTCATTGCCTGTAGCGTTTGTCCAATCACGGATCTGTTTTATTTGCAGCGATGTTGGCATAGCATTACCGTAACCCGCCCACATCCTTTTTACCAGTATGTGTAGAAGTATCGACTGCAGGAGTATGTGATTACGTGTTATGTACAAGAATCGCTGTGTACGATGCTAGCAGCATCCTGTGTTCGTCTGCAGCAGTAGATGAGCGTTCGCTTGCAGCGGTAAACGGTCAGGATGAATGAGCTGTCATCCTCGGCTATGTGTATGGGCGTTTTGCGTAGAGCCGGCGCGAACTTCTTTACCGATATTGGGGTAAGCGAGCGCTCAACCTGCTAGAGTTGTCAAATGCGAATGCTGGGTCTTTTGTGATTAGCTAATGTCGATGTAGCATCTCTACTTGGGATTGGTTTCCGGTGTGTGAAAATATGCACTTTATCATTCGTACAATTTTCACGGTTGACGCGCACAAGTGCATGTCAGTAAGTTGTAAATTGACGCATGCTGAGGCAAATACAGAATCGGGCGATGGTTGTGCCTACGCACAAGCGTTCTTTTGAGTGCTTGCCCATAGTTACGCGACTTACTGTGTAAATATAGTCTTCTTGATTGTGCGCCCTTAGTGCATGTTTCGGTAGACCGTTAGTCTCAACTGTACAAATCATAATGTGGTTCGACTAGCCCGTGAGTATGGGTGTGATTCCATTTACTGCTACACAAGAAGGCGTCAAATCCCACTGTGACGTCATTCAACTGGAAGGATTGCAAGATGTAACCTCACGCCTGTACGAGGGGTAAGCATAAACACGTGTGCGATACTCGAACTAACAGCCCTCGTTGTATCAGTAGAAGGATGTATAATCACTAAACATATGGCAGCGCTGTCATTCGCACTGCCATTTGTGGGTATGGAAATGGAGGGCGAGTGCATGCTAACGGTATGCTGAGGTGCTGAAATTTGAGTCATCCGATTGACGCTTCTGGATCTGCATTGTTCTTTTTTGCATTCAAGCGAAGGAGAGAAACCCGGATACGAAGAAGATCGTGAGTTGTCCCAGAAGAAGAAGAAGAAAGCGAAGCTCGTGGTAAAAGATGGACCACGAATGATCAGAACGAATCCACTTCCTCCATCTGAAGAGACCCAAATGCCATCTGGTGAGAACAATCAGCGCCAGCTGGTGCATCGCCTGCGTGAGTTGTTGCGCCTATCAGGCATCGCTCCTCTCCACGTGCCGGCTTTAGCTGACAAAGAAAATCCCGGTTGCTGATGTTCTTGTTCGCCGCTATTCGCCGGCTTCATGTCATTTGGATGCACCAACACGTGCGGTTACAATTACTCTCGGTCCTCTTGTTCAACCTCCGGACGCTCATAACTGTTACTCCGGACTCTCCCGATCATGCGGCTGGTGCTCCGAGGGCTCCGGCTCTCAGAGAGATCTCTCCTGGCTATTTTATGCAAATGGACAGAATGAACAGAGGGCCATCTCCCGCAGTCGCGCCTACACATCCACGGAGACTGTATACAGATAGACGTTTTCTGCCTGGCATTGTCGCGCCTGAACCACAGCAGATCCTTTTACCTAAGAAGCTGCAACTTCCTCTTGAAGGGGAGGGTGACGTTGCGGCTGAACAAAGTGCCGAGGCAAGCCTGCAACGGCTAGTCTGTCGTGCTGCGTGTTATTCCCAACACCAGGAGCCCACTACCGATGCTCCAAAGGGCGAGAAAGTTGAAGCCCTTGTAGCGCCCGAACCAGAAGGAATCCACGGCCTTCATGTATGGCTTTCCAAACTGATCCCTGCCTTTGGTCTCTCAAAAAAAGACGACGTTACTGAGACCGAGCGTAAGGTGCTACCGAATCTTAACAAAACGGGCCCGCAGGGCAAGAAGTCGGGAATCGTGAAGAACAGGGTCTCCTCAGGACTTTGCGGGTCGGAAAAAAAGCAGGTCACGCATATATTGTTTGTTTCCGCTCGCACACGACTGTACAGCTTGCGCAGCCCTACGCATTCAAGTGTCAGTGGGCTCTCGTCTCTGCCGCATTCACAGTAGCAGAACTAGTAGCGGTATTTCAGTACCCGCAGCGGATCTTTGCTCAATGATTGTGCGACTGTCGGACGTAAATGAAGGCCGCCTACACCTGGTCATGTGCCACGGGCACAGTGGCGTGTGCGTGAGGCGCCGCGTACGCTATTTTTTATGCTTACGAGTGGTCTTCCTGATCCCGAAGTGTGCATGTGGTGTATGTGCAGGCGAAGGTGATGCCACAGAATGAGAAGAAATTTCGCGCCTGTGATAACCAGGTAGCCCCAAGTAGTAGTGGTCGAAAACCGCAGCGTGCGTGGAGTTGAAGCAGAATTTATGACACAAACTTTTTGTGTCGATGTGTAAAGTTCGTGGACTGCGTACGTGGACGGCCATAGATGTGTACATATTGTTAAAAGCGTCTTGGACTTACGCTGCGGTCGCAAATCTCCCTCTAGCCTTCCTCGCTGCAGGCCTCAGTCGAGTCGCAAATGTTCGCGCCGTAGTGCAGAACGCCTGAGGGCATGGCGCAGACCACCACGGAAGAAAAGTTTTCCTGTTTTCCGTTTCTCGGGCCATCCTTACGTAACTGTGCGAGTATTAACCGTCTGTGAGAAGTTTATTCGGCGCCAGCCAGTACGGTCAGAAGAAAAAAAAATGGCTTGAGGAAAGTGGAGTAGTCCAGTGAGTGACAGAGCATAGAAATACAGGCACATCCCAAAGTAATCAACACGTTCCCATGAAAAATTTACTGTAGCAGATGTGCGCTCAAACTTGCACACACATACACGTGTACACTTAGAAACCTAACGCTGCTGCTCCCTCAGCTGTTTGTGAACGTACCTGTTTATACACACATAAGTATATATACATTGAACGTAGAAAAGTCAGCTGCAATATACACGCTTACGCATGTACACACGCACCGGTAGACATATACATACATAAACATGATATACACGTATGTGCCATTCGCTTGGATGGTCGACCTTTCCAATCTATTAAGGCTGCTAGCTCCGTCTTCTAGTGAGACCTTGTGTGACATATTGTCATGGCGATTTTGCCGGCAGCTGCCTCACGCTCACATTCACCCGAGCCCAGAATAAGCAGTAGAGAGTCTCGAGGTGACACCGAGTTGCGTCCAGCTTACGCCGCTTTTTGAAGGATGGGTTCTGGCAAGAATTCAAATTTGCGATGTCTTGGTTTGTGTGTACAATTGATATATACATATATATATGTATGTGTCAGTATAATCATACTGAAGCATGTGCTGCAGCGTGTGTAGGTACGCAGGTGTGAATGTACATCTACAATTAGTATATGTACCTCCACGCCTGCGAACGGTAGAAGGAAACGTACTATACGTGCGCATATGCGTACTAGAGATCTACCCATGCTACTATCTGTGAACGCTCAACCATTATCTCCAATGAATACCTACATGCGTAGGTGAAGGAAGAGAGAATTCGACTGCGCGCGCAGGGGGATGCAGGGCAGCCGCCATGTATGTTCTCTTCGTAAACATTATACATCTCAGCTGTTGCGTGCCTCGAAGGCGTCCACACACATACACGTATATACATGCGTACGAGTATAATTTTATTTTTATCTTTGCCATTCTCAGCAGAGATAGAAGTGACTATGCTACCGTGTTCACAATTCCCTGTCGACAGGCAACGGGAAAAGTGCTCCCGTTTCTCCGGTTAACAGCCAAAATTTCCTGCGTACAAGCAGCCGGGTATGGGTGTAAGGCTACGGCTTCGAGTTACAAGGCACGCACTTGACTGGCCACCGCATTCTCATATACGTGCATGTCCTGGTGTACACGAACATCTCAATGTGCGCAGGTACACCAGTCTTCCCCGTATACACATAAGACTACATTTCCGTGCTCTGCGTTTATCCCCCTACAGTTGCGTGCTATATGTAGCCTTAAAAAGGGTGAGTAAGTGTAGTATTTCGTAACGTGAACAAGGTTGTATACGAATTAGAAAAAGATTTCAGACACGGCTGTAAGGTACGCTTTAAAACATCACTTAAACATACACTCTTGTTGAATCCTATTTATTAAGATAGTCCGCAAACGTTATATGCTTAAACCCCCCCTTTTTATCAACTTACGCGTTGACAGTGGCGTCTGAGAAGCTGGAGCAGTGAAGCAGCAGCACGAGAGACAGCTGTTCCACCAGGAACCTTCGTGTGTAGATATGAGGAGTACACACCGTTAGCTTCTATCGAGGGCATTCTTTTAGTCTGTCTCTCTCGCCGTACGCATATAAATATGTATAGAGTAGAATAAAGGGCGTTTGCAGGTGTGTTTCTCATAATCAACTTTGTGGACACGGTGTGGGTCCGGAAGGTAAAGACGGAGAGTTACGTTTACAACGACGCGTAGATAGTATTTCTCTGCACATCTACAGGAGGAACACGCATACATAGTCCACTTTTGAATGTTTTTTGTGCGTGGCCTGTAGGGAAGCGACAAACCCAAGGCTCAAAGTTATTTATACAGGCACGACATGTGTATCTACCTGTGTCTAGGTAGATGTAGATCCTATGTGCATACATGAGTCCTTACAATGAAGCATGTAAATACCTATTTTGACGTGAAGCAACGAAATTGGGGGACGAGGAACAGCCTGAGTTTTTTTCGTTTATCTCTACTGCTGCTGACGCTTATCTCCTTGTTGGTTGCGGCAGCCATACGGAGAAGTCAGGACGAGCAACGAAGAGTTCGCCACGGGTTTAGTCCACTGTGCGGGGATGTAACACACCAGCCAGACGTCAAAGAGGACAGACAGTCCTATATGTTGTCTTCTGCTGCACGTTAATTAGCTCCTTGCTCATGTTGCGACCTGTAAACCCGCAAATTGATGGACTGTCTTCAACGCAGCTTCAGATGTATTACGTGTCTTCGCCTCCGGCTACATATAACGAAAGTACGGGGCGATAAAGGCCCTCAATCAAGAGACCACAGACGGAGGCAGCTTTTCTTAGCCAATTCGGTATTTACCCATGGGCGCGAAGAGGTATGCGTCTTCGTGCAGTCTCGAGGATGCGCCCTAGTAGACCAGCGCTTCTGTAGGCTCTTGAAGACAGCTAACTGCTTGTGAACACACGGAGAAGATACTTTTACAGTGGCTTGCTAAACAGTTACGCATAAGTGCGTACAAAGATCAGCAGCTATGCATATGCACAAGAAAAAAAGGCCCTTTTTTTTCTTCATTCCCTTGGAAGAAGACTTCTGCCTCTGCCATGGCGCTCCCTTTCCGCCTTTCCTGCACGCACCGCAGCCCTTCCCCCGCAACTAACAGCCCCTGCAGCGCTAAACTTAACATGGCTACGCGATCTCAGCAGGCAAGTTCATTCTTTTCCATTTCCAACTGCAGCAACAAGAGCGACCGTTCCACCATTTCCACTCTCTCGCGTGCATCGGTGCCACATCCAGATACGCGGTAGAATTTTTTGATTCCTTTTTCTGTCCCCAGGACGACAAGCTGTTTCAAGCTTGCTCTCTCTTCTTTTCTCTCTCCCTCTGTCTATCTGTCTGTCATTCTCTCCCTTCTGAGAGTTGTCCGTTGAAGCAGCGGCTGCTGCACAAGCTGCTGCACCTGTGAGGGGCCCAGCGCCCATCATCAGGTTTCGACGGAGCGTCTGGAGATGGGGTTGAAAGAAAGAGGCCTTTCCGTCTCTGGCTCCGCTCCGTTGTTCGTGCTGTGGCGAGTGATGGCTTTACTCCTTTTTTATTCTTCTGCGACCGAAGTATCTTTTTCCTTGCCGGCGTCATATTTCCCTGGCTAGAGCCGCTACTTCGGCGGCGTCCATCGTTCTTCCCTCCAAGATTTTCGTTGGCGCCTTGGGCTCGCCCGCGGCTGCTCTTCGTCCGCGGCGTTTTCTGCTAAAGAATTCGCTGTTGCCGCAGCTGGTGCATATATCCCAGCGGCGAATAACTTCTCCTTGTCCAGTTGCTTTTTACGTCTCCGCTTGAAGAGGACGTAGCTAAGCTTATGCTTCTGTTTCCTTTTCGCAGTGTTACTCACTTCATGGAAATTAAAAGAGCTTTCACCCTTGCGGTGTAGGTACACCGCTGAGACGGGTGTGACCGGTTTGTCTTCTGGCAACCGGCGGTGGGCATACGGTCATGGTCCTCGCTGTATTATTTTCACAATGCCTATCTCAGGTGTACTTACGCCCGAACTGGTTCCTGCTGCCCTCTTTTCGTTGTGTCTGTCTGAGGGGAATGTACACCCCGAACGACTGCCGAAGAAGAAAACTTATCTCTTTCGTGGAACTGAGCAGAGAGACGCGCCACTTCGTAGCAACGTACGCGCATTGGAAAAATTATTTTCCTTTTCAACAATGCCCCGCCATCCCATATTTCGAATACTTTTACCAAACCGTATTTTCGTTGGCTTTGTCCCTAGAATGGCATCCCGCAGTTGACGTGTTCTCCAATGTGCCTGTTCAGTTCGTTCGCTTCTCATTAAAAGTGGATGTCACCTGCGATACCTATTCCAAGGTCACATTTGTTTCCGAAAGAGTTTACCTACGCGGGTCTCTCAGTGCGTCCTCGCTGTCTTTTCCTCCGACGTAACTTCATTCACAGATCCCGTGTCAGTGAATGGGGAAAACTGTAGAAAAACGAAGCTTCAGTTAACGCTAGGGTGGACTACTGACCAATTTGCTTGTGTGCGGGTGAGTAAATGCGGACGGACGTCTTGTTGCGGTGTACGTACACGAGATTCTGTCTGGAGTGGCATGCTTAAAAAGGACTCTTTTCGCTCTGCTACGTCTTCCACTGGAGAAAAACACTCTGCTTCGCACTACCTGCCAAACAAGGCTCTGTTATTGTACTTCGAGCCCCGTATGTACCACCTTCACGATTTTGTTGAATTTATGTTTCTTTGCAGAATATATAAGTAGCGCTCTCTCTCTGTATGTGAACGTATGTGCACATCTTCTAGCAGTACAAGGTGCACGTCTGCAGTTTGCAACTCTCCGTCCTTACACGTGTAAATACGTGGATATGTAGATGTACGTATCTGCTGTAGGTGAACATCCCTGTTCACACACAAAATTCATTTTGAAGAATTCAGGGTATACATATGTATATAATTATCTTTTTCTCTGTGTATATCTGGTACATGTGTTTATATGTGCAGACGCGTACAGGCATATACTTGTAGACCCTTCGGATCGGATTTTTTCGCTAAGAGGAGGCTTTTGGCTTGGAGTAAAACATTACTCGGGTGTTTGCGATTTTATGTGATGAGTATCTTTGTAGAATTGCTGTCTGTCTTTCCACCATCGACATACTTCCTCCATTTTTTACTAACAGCCTACTATGTCTCGTAGCCTTGAAGAAAAAGACGGTCGAGGAATTCTCGCGCAGACCACGGTACATGCACATGTTCGTGGCTCTACATCCACATTGTCCGTGACTTCACTTCTTTTTCATTTCTTCCTGAGTATGCATGTCCATTTTTTCTCGCTGCGACCCCTTTGTTCCTAGCTGGCCGCCGTCTTCACATCGCGCCTTTGCGTAGTAGTGGTTCCCTCTGTTAGGACGTCTTGATGTTGCTATTTCTGTCGTCTTTTACTTTTTTGGAGGCGCAGCAGTCTGTTCGGCTTCCTTCTGAGTGCACGCATTTGTGCATCTGGTACACTCACAGAAAGCCTTTTCGCTTCTCGTTGACTGGAGGTCCGTGCTTATGATACATATCTGCTCTATTCAAATCCTTACTGCGGGAATGAAGATGGACATCTGAAGAAACCGTAGTCTCCATTCACCTATACATATATATATATATATATATGCGTCTCTTCCTCTCTGCGGATATCTCTCTGCAAAATTCTCTCTGTACATATATACATATATATATATTATACATATATATTTACATACTATTTTTTCATATTCCCTATCTGTAACTTACTCTCTGTCTCGCTCTAAACCTCTTTTTGTATAGATACGCATTTTTATCTATATGTAAGTATCTCTCTCTCATGCATCTCCCCTTTCTGCATGTTGCTGTCTGTCTACAGACGCAGTAGCGTCCACGCGTCTGTGTAGACAGAGGAGAGAGAGAAGCATTGTATTTAAAGGAAAACAGAAGAATTCGGGCGGCGAGACTACTGTTGTTGCTGTGGCCGAAGGCTGCGGGGTTCCTGCGTGGCCGTGGGTCGCTTTTTTCAGGATGTCTCCGTCTCTCTCTGACTGGCCGCGTCTCCATGTGTCTGACTGCACAAGTCTCTCAGGTGAATAGCTGCTGCTGAGAAGAAAGGTCCGTGCTTGTGAGAGCGGACGCACATGTGCAAAAACATCTTTTTTTTTTTGTCTTGGGAGGTGATGGGTCTGTGCATGCGCTATTGTTTTTGGTGCTGCAGCCTCTGCATCTGTTTTTCCTACTGCAACTTATCTGTCTATTTTTGTTGTGGAAGCTGATATTTTCTTTTTCTCTTTCCAACTTACTTGTTTCTTCAAAAAAAATCTATTTATCGATATTCAACTTTGCATGCGCGTGTTCACGCGGGTGGAGGAGCCACGACACAGCTTCGACACATCCGCTTCTCTTTCGATGTGTGTATCACAGACACTGCAAAATGAAGAAAAGCCGCTCCACAAGGAACAGAGCTGCTCAAGGCACCCAAGAGACATCGAGAAGGGCCGTGTGGAAGAAGAGATAGAAGAAATATGTTTCCTGCATGCATTTGGAAAAATTAGGTATCACGACCTCACACGCGAGTCGCAGCAGCAGCACCTATCACTGCCGTAGCGCAATAGCAACAGCAGCAAGAAGAAGAGACGAGGAGGTGGCTGCATCGTGTTTGCGGCAGCAGCAGGAAAAGTGCGGGCCTGTGGATATGAGGAAATCACTGCGGGAACCACGATGAATTGGAGTGGTAACGAGCAGAGCGGAAGCAGCAGCAGCAGCTTCAGAGAGAGAGATGAGGAAGGCGAAGAAGTATTACATTCTCAACAGCAGAAGCAGCAGTATGGAGAACAAAAATGGTTGGAGTCGCGGGCAATTCTTCACGATGCCATACGACGCTTCGAGGAGAATGTGAGCTTGTGTAAGTCTTTTTGGCGGCATCATGGAGCAGCGGCAACAGCAGCAGAGCATCCTGATATTTTTGTATATGGGATCTGCATGCAGCGCCTTTAGCTGTAGTAGTAGACTAAGAAAAAAGCAAAATAGAACGAGAAGGAGCAATGAATCGCAGACGCATTGGTACTCGCAACAGCAGCAGTAACACCAGCTCAACATCACCACCTCGATACCCCCGCAGAGAGTGTATACTGAGTCAAAGAACAGCAGCAGCAGGAGTAGCTGCGGTCGCACAGCAGCAGCACCAGGAGTCATCATGACACGCCGGAGCGGCAGCAGCAACAGCGACAGCAGCAAGAAGACGTACAGCAGCAAGCTTTCACGAGAGGAGGAGACATACGTGCACTAATATCAGCAGCAACACAACTGCAGAGCAGCAGCAGTGGCACAGAGGCGCCGGTGAATTAACAGCCGATGTCGTGGCAGCACCAAGAAAAAAGAGCAAACTATGAGAAGTAGAATTAGTAGACACACTCCAGTGGACAGCCTGACTCCTGCAGCAGCAGCCCACTCCTCCGGCTGCCTAGCTGCAGCAGCAGCATTTTTGGTAGCACCATCGCCTCTGCTAGGAGCAGCATTCTTCCAGGAGCACCATCTCTCGTAGGAGGAGAAGTCTTTGCAACAGGAGCAGAGTCTGCGTGTTTCCGCACTCATTAGAGCAGCAGTCGTTTTGATATTTCAGGATGCAGCTGTTGAAAAGAAGAACCTTCATAATAATCGTGGAGGACAGGGCAGGGAATACCTTCCTGTACAGCAGAAGAAAAGTAGGTTCAGAAAAAGATTTCAAGCGAATGTTGCATTCTGTAGATGCTAGGTGCTGTCTGTACACCGTCAGTGTCAAACCTAGGATCTGATTTATGGTTTCTGCAAGATATATATATATATATATATATACTTTCTTTATAATTTCTGCGTGTCTGTATTCGAGGATTGATGGAGCTTTCTTAAATTTAAATTTCATCCACTTTTTTTGCTGGATATGCGTCTGCATCGTCACTACGTGGACGATCCATGCTCTAATACGAAGTATTCGGAATTTTATCGGGGAGATTTGTGCAGCCGTTACGGATAATCACTCATATATATATAGATACAAAATACACGTGTACATATATACTGTATGCATATATATGTATATATATATATATGTATATATATATATATATATATATATACGAAGAGTAATTCACTGAGTTGCTCAGTCCTAGACACCATGTAGCAGATCCTATAGCCGGCGATGCGGTCTTTTGTATATGCATACATGTATATATATATATATATATATATATACATATACGTTTTAGTAAATATGGGCGGATATGCATGCACGTCGTGTTGTGGTATCTGCTTTACGTCTAGGAGCTCCACGGAGACACGTGTACAGATATGTTTTCCGATGATGTATTTGTTGATACTTACGGTGATTCCGGGGTTTCTCGGTAGGTGCATGCATCGGTGAAGTGGAAATGCAGATATGTGTGAGCATATCTCTGCCTGCCTTGCGGGGGCTGGAGGGCGCCAAAGAGAGACAGAGGTATGATTAATAGATTTTTCTGCTTTGACGTGGACTCGATAAAAGAGACAGATATATAATAAAGATTTCTTTCTGCGTCGACAGGGGTAGAGACAGAAGAATGCGCGTAGAGACGCCCGGGCACATTACTGCGACGTCTGGACATGCGTTGTCCTGAAGAATGTATTTTGTGATTGTCTCTTTACACGCCTTCTCTCGTCTATTTTTCACTCCATTCCTTTGCCTTTTGTCTCTGTAGCCTTTTTTTAGACTTCTCTTTCTTTCTCTTGTATGAACGTTGCACCGAGAGAACGTCTCTGTATATGCGCGGACGTGTGTAGAGGTACGTGTGTGTGCTGTGAGTTGACTCTCCGAGTAGACACGTTTCTTTCCGAGTAGACACGGGTCTTTTTTTCGTGCCAAAATGTATATCTTCTGTACACGCGCTTGTTTACCTCTCGAATATATTATTTTGGGGCATTTCTTTTTTTTCTCTCTCTTCTTCTTTATCCTTTTGCACCTCTGTCGAGTCTCTCTCTACGCAGCTCCAGCAGTGCAACACTGCGGGTTTGTGCGTCTCATGGGCCGATGCGATCTTCTTTTTTCTCGCAGCGACGCAGAGGGATTTCCAAGCCGCCGTCGCCGCATGTGAAGCAGCAGAAGTTGCAGTATGGCTCTCTTCCCCTCTGTATATATATGTATATATGTATACGAGTAAAGTATTAGTGTCTTCTCATCCGTCAATGTTCGCTGATAGACGTGCAAAAGCGGATTTTTTTGTCTCTACGCCTGCTGCACGCCATCTTGCCACGTACTCAGGCGTCGACTAAATTATATATATATATATATATATATATGTATATACATAAATGTTGAGTCATATATGTTGATAGATTCAAATAGACTGGCGTCGGGTCTAGACATGCGGCGACAGTAGACCATAGTGCAGACGTAGATATCTAGAGATGTGTCTAGCAGTTTATACAGGAGGAGTGTCTATGCAGCCATGGGGCGGTGCAGGCGTCTGACTGCGATAAATGAAGATTATTGTGAGTTGACGCGCGTGAGTGACAATCCGTCTCTGCTCTTCAACAAAAGAAGACTTTCTAGAGCGGAAATATTACAAGCATATTCAAGAAGTCTAGTGTGCGCGCATGCAGCAGGTGGACACACGTGCACCGAGTGTGGAGCGCAGAGAGACAAAATTTCATTGAACGCGTATATCCCACCACGTACAAATACACGTATATAGGGAGAAAGGAAGAACGGGAGAGAGACAGATATATGTACGTATGGGAGATAGAGCATATTTGTCTCTATCTATCTCCCTTATATATAGATATATATATATATATTGTATACGTAGGGGCGATACATTGTTACTACAAATATTGGGGATGCCTCAGTTGAATGAGCATCTCTTCAGATGATTGAACCTGTGTCTACGTGAAGACACACGCACGCGTATAACGAGCGAGAGACCATGTTTGTGTCGTCGTCTTCACATAAATCGCACTCAACCGCAAAGTCATACGTCTACATATACACACATTTATATATTTGAATATATATCTTTTTTTATAGTTCTGAGTTGATTGTGGGAGTGCGCGCGCACCCCACGTAGACATTTACAGAGAAGTGGTTGTTTTTTATCGTATATTCGCTACCTTCGTGGAGAGAGGTGTATAGAAAGGGAGAGATCAAGAGATCTTGAAGAGAGAAGGAAGATAGAGTGACAAACCCATAGACAGATACATATATATATATATATATATATATATATATATATATATATGTACACATGCATATGTACTCATGTCAGTGCAGTCATATAAATGTACGCATGTATATATACAGATGTGTGTAGAGAGAAAGAAGGCAATGTAGAGTGAAAGAGACACTCTTTGCCTGTAAATTGGGAGATGTGTGTCAACGTGAGAATATTCAGTGGGAGTGCTGTGGTATCGTGTGCAAGCGAGTCTGGCATTTCTCAGCAGCAGTGCTGTCAGTGCTCTTCAGATGCGTCTGTAGCCCACCACTTGATCCTTTAACTTCGGATGTCTGCGTGGACAGATAGATGCATGCGGCGTTTATCACACGTCATCCTCTAAAAAGACACTTTATTAAATGTGTGAGGATGATTTGTCTGAGTGCGAGTGATGCAGCTGCAGCGCATAGAGGGGGAAGCCAGGTTCTCCAGCGGAACGGTTGCGCTTGCTGCATACGTAAGGCAGTGTGTCAGTCTGCAACCGGGTGTGCGTACACCTTGAGTGCAAGACAAAGGCACAAAGAAGAGACCCTCACAGAAAATATACACGAAGCGATATGTACACGAATATATGCGGCGTTAGCAGGAGTTTTTGCCGTGTTCGTACATCTGTCAGTAGAGAATCATCGAGACACCTGCCCGCACGTCGAAGAGCGAGTGTGTCTTTATGCCTGCCGACATCTCTACATTCAAAAAAACGAAAGAAGTGGAAGAAGAAACACGACGGACTAAAAAAGAGTGAAAGAGCGCAAATCCCTAGCTGAGGGCATGCCGGTTTTCTTTTTTAAGCGCGAAGAGGGAAGCGCCTGTACGACTTCTCTATATGTGCCATCAAACGAGTACTGCTACTACTACTGTAAAATTATCAACAATAGTTTTTCCATTACTCCTTCTACCAATAGGACGTACGAGCAGCAGAACTGTATCTTGGTGGAAGATGTTGTGTGACAGGTATACGTGTACTGTTCATCGATGTGCGTGTGTGTAGGTGTATACAAAGATCAAAGAAGAAGTTTTTAGACATGAGAGGTTTTTCCTTTTGATTCTGCGCCTCTATTTGTTGAAGGCTTACAGTCGGCAGTGATGCAAACACCAGCTATCTGTGTATGTGGCAGCTCCCTGATGCTTCCCCTATACGCATATTGTAGCGTAATGCCCAAGTCTCTCCTTGTCTCTGTCTCTATATATATGTCTCTCTGACTATATATATACTGTGCGTGGTTGTACGTAGACATGTGGAGCATCTGTAGTCGTCACGAAGCCCCAGGTGTATTCCTGAGTCAGTGTGTAAATGTCCTCAGTCACATGCAAGTGTCTCCCTCTTTCCCTGTCTCTCTCTGTATATATATATATATATATATGTATATACGCTTGTATTCGGTCTTCCTCTATATATACATGTATGAACGTGTATAGTCTGCCTCTTTGTCTTTATCTCTGTGTCACTCTGTCTCTGTCTCTTTATTGTCTCTGTCTTTCCATTGATAGGCTCTCTCTGTGTCTGTCTTTCTGTATCTGTGTTTCTCTGTCTCTCTTCCATACGTGCAGGTAAGTTAACATGCATCTTTTGGTACGTGTATCTGTGGGTGCAGGATACAAAGTAGATGAAACATTACGTGTGTGCTGCCGGTAGAGAATTTTGAATTATGGACTGCTGATCATTTGTGATGAAAATGCTGGCGGCGGCGCAGGCACGGCAACAACGGACAGAATTCGAGGCCACACGTATGCGCTTCTCGCAGTTGACGCAGCAGTGGCAGCGACAGCAACTGGTTCATCATAGTCGTTCCTCTGCGTCCATAGTCAAGACGCAGGTAACTAGTAAGACCTTCATGATTGCGCCTGCCATTTAGGCCGACTGATGTAACTGTGTTATACACGGGGAGGCTGTGTTCATCATCTGATCTCTCGGTAGCGTGGCAGCACGATTGCAGTGTCCCGCTGGGATAAAGTAGATAAGCTTGTTTTTCTCTTAAGTGTGCGTAAAGCGAATTGAGCTTTGCACGTAGGAACAGTGTTCAGAAAATTTGCTGTGCAGCCAGCTACACGCACATATACAGAGAGAGCCGACGAAAGAAACGAATTTGCTACATTTGGATTTTACCGAAGGGACTGCTACAGCGCAACAGGAAATCTGCTGCTTGATCTGCGTGGCACCGTCGTCAAGGTACAGACCGTTTATCTACTGCTCTTCCCGTTCTCGCAACGCACAGTTGCAGTGTTCAGACACTCGGCACACACTCACATCGGATGCGCACCGGATCCGAGCGCAGAGTCACGCCTCAAGCTCCATTAATAACCAGGGAACTTTGTTACCGAACAACTAGCTCCATTCACGTCTAGGCGTCTGTGTTCAACCACCAGTCCATTACCGTTTGCACTTTCAAGACTCCACATATACCTATATGTATCCGCGTGAGTGTGTCCGTATAGCGGAGTGTACCACAATTGCCCTTGCTAGTGCAGGCAGAGGCACCGGGTGGGAAGTAGTCCGTGGGTATTGAAGTGTGCGCGTTCGAAGGGAGAAGAGCACTGACACTGGCGCAGGAGCGAGAGCGTAGCCGTGTAACTTCTTTTCTCAGGCTGGGGAAAAACGCCAGCCGAGTGGCTTTGGCGAGATGGATCTTCAGTCTGTCGCGACGCATCTGAAAGGAGAAAATATTTTACACGAAAGCAATAAACTCGCCGGAGAGTGTGAAGAAGTGGGACGCGCTGTCATGCAAAAACTGCGCGTTCAAAGGGGAACAATAGTTCATTCCCGCGACTTGGTGAGTCATAAGGTTTACAGGGTTGCATTTGAGTTGGGTCATACCCATCAGGATGCAATTGAAACTTCGTTTCGAAAGTAAAATTCAGCTTTCGACAAATAGGAAGAATTCACTTTCGCAGAACATCTAGAGAATCAAGGATACACATGAGCTCCACAACATCAAAGTTTGTGTGAACTCTACGCACAGCGACGGCAACACAATTTCAAAACAGCTGCGCCTTTCACCTCTCACGCACTCTAGTAGGGCGGTTGCCAAAGTCTCGAAACAGCGAAGCTGGTATGTGCTAGCGGCTCTCCACCCGGCGACGTGAGATAAGTGTGGAGAAGTGTGTGTACCGCGAAAAACAAATCCATGCTAGGCGTTTCACACGTGTTAGAGGGCGTATGCGCGTTAGCGGAACTTCCGAATATATACGCCAAGGACGCATTCACTACCACATTCGCTATTCAAAGGAGGTGTTGGGCTTCTAGTTGACGGCTGCAAAATGAGCTGGATGATTTGATTAGTCAACGCATCGTCACGTACCGCAGTCATCCGTGTGTTCCCGTTTTGCTTTTTGGATATAAATGCCAACCCTCATGGAGCACGCTGCTTTTCGAGGGCCCCTCTTTACGATATCACGTCAATAGAAAGCACGTCGTAGATGAGGCGTTTTGTTTTGCCAATGTCAGGCCCGCGTTGCGAGTTAATGAGTTGTGGCGGTGTCAGTAACCTATCGTCGCACTTGTCCGCTCGACTCGTCGTCGTTGCGCAGAACGTAATGCAGACACGGGATGACAATACCACTTATTAGCTGTTTCGATTATGTGCTGTATCATGAAATATACAACCGGTTTCTCGCTCTTGTTGCATTCGAGACTGAATTAATACAAGCTTTCCCCGCTTGTACCAGTTTAGCAGGATTATACGCTCGTACCATCCGACGATTGACGTTGAGCAGCAAACTACCTTTCAATATCTGGTTATCTCTTACTTCTTTGCTTCTCTGTCTTTGAGTGTATATATATGTTCGAGCGTGAGTTACTCAAATACACTCTTCGCCAGCATACGGATTCGGATTCGTTAGCCAGCTCAGACATATGAATGTGCAACCACAATCTAAAGATGAAGAAGTGATATCCATTCACGTGAGGTTGCATGGACGCCTCCGCCATGGAACGAGCTTCACGGCTGGCTTCATCCCGCGGTAAGCGCAGAAAAGTAGACATGGTCATGTTTGTGCACGCTCGAAATGCCACCGCGCCCACGTATGCACTGAATGTGTGCACACGTATGCGTCGTACTGCTATGAATGCACACAGGGACCTTCCCTTTTTTTATGGCTGGTTGTGCACCACTGATGCTAGAATTCAATACAATACATAATTGTGTATGCGTATGCAAATCTTAGGCGACAGTACATTCTTATGTAGCAGTTGTGAGTGAGCGCCTGACAGCGGCACACGCATACACTAGAAAAAGCAGACGCTGCTAAGTGAAAGCTGTCGAGATAGACTATTATTAAGAGGGGTCGAAAGCTACATCACGCAGTCGTTTTGGAGAACTGCAAAGTGGAGGAGATACCCTGCGGTTCCGCACTTCCCTGCGCTGGATTGTTAAGCATAAAGCCGCACTGTCACTAATTCTAGAAGTAGGAAACTCGTGCAGTGTCGTATTTATTTGAAAGCTGGTAGTCAGAACCGCTTTATAAAATATTCGCGTTTGCAGCCAAACGCCAAACCCAGGTTAAAAACCCTGCACTTTCGAAACCTTACCTTACTTTTACTTTCGCTATGTGCCAATGAAGTACTTTCTAGGTGCGATGGGTTATTAGTGACTGATTCACGTGCGTATATTCTCGCATATCGTTCGTTGGAAGGTGAATCACATGAGCGGCAGCAGAATATATGAGGTTCATTGTCTCTGTGCAAGAGAGAACATCGATTTGTCCGTTACGGCTTTGATTTGTCCTTACAACATGTCTTCTTTAGCTGCTTTGTTAGCTTCTCAAAAACTCCATTTTTTAGGTCAGCAACGGCGTGGGGGTCCAAAGATCTGCCCGCCTCTATGCTGCAACAGAACGATTCGCGTCATCTTTTTAAAAGTGAAGATCTGCAGATCTTACCGTGTCCCACGAAGTTATACAGCCATGTAGTCCAAAATCTGACTTGCACTGTATCAGATATGAGTTACAGATCCAGGAAGAGGCGCAAGTGTGTGTACCGTTAAAAGCGGCTCAGTCATGAGAAACATGAAAACCTAGCTGATTCGTTACATTTCTTCCTCCGATGACAAGCAAATTCGTTACATTTGTTTCTCCGATGACGAGTAGAGTGCTAAGAACTTCAAATATGACAAGTCTAAAACGACAAGCCGAAATGGCAAGAAGCTTTTCGATTGCTGGTACGTGAGGTGGTACTCTAAATAGAGAGCCGCAGGAATCTGCAAACGAAGGATCATGAGGTGAAAAAGCTTTATTTTCAACTTGCAGCACGCTACGAGTTCTCAGAGAAAAGCTTGTTTTGGTGCGCGGGAGAAATATCCGCATGCGACGACTAATATGGTTTACTGACTGCGCCAGACAACCTTTCCTGAGGCAAGACGTGACCGTCTCGTCGTGTATCTGCTTCATGCAACTGATCCTGTTCTCTGCTAGCCACCACTTTTGTGCTTTGTTACTTGGTGTTACGCCTCTCAGTGGCCCGTCTAGCTATTTTCTGAGTGCCAGTTCTTTCCACGCGCTTGTTCGTCTATGCTTTCTGTACACAGGCGGAGGAAACACAAGAATGTCTGGAAGGATCTAGAGAATTACTGAAGAACATGCTACGCGGGTCGTATTTGACGAAAGTTATCCTCGTCTTTATCATAGTCTGTTTGATTGTTGCTATCATCTGTGTCCTTATGCACGTAGTCGTCCGCTTTTTTGCTCGCCATAACTGACAGACTGGAAAGCGGCTTTCCAAATTGCGTCTCTTGAGTGAAATTGCCGTTAATAGCTTCCACCCCTCACCCTTACTTATGTATCTCCTCCATGTGTACATATACTTACATATTCAAAAGTTGACAGGTAAGAGGAACCGCACGTGACGCAGAAGCACGCAATTTTACCCATTTGCGAATGTTTGTGATCACGTGTGGACACTAGTGATTCCACCGTCTGTGTGCGCCTGTACGTATATATTAAATACCGTTCGGTTTTTCGGAGCGTGGGCAATTTGTAAAGATTGAGGTGCAGTTGGTGACATTGCTTCTTGGCACATTCCTCTCAAGGATGAGGCAACTTCAAGCCATCGAGTGGCCTCTCACGCGCGGAGGCAGTTTTTTGTTTCGCTCTACTTGAATCGAGCAGAGCCCCCGTTACACTCCTCTTTCTCCGAATTGAAAAACTGTTTAATACCGCAAGAAGCTACGCTTTTACTTGCATTCACCGCTGCCATGTGTATCCGTATGGCGATGCGCATTCATAATAATGTTCATTTGGAGAAACGCAACCCTCCTCAGAGGCATATATATGTACAGAGAGGCTACGCAGTCAAGCTCAAGGACAAGGTTTTCCCTCCGATGCAAAGCAGTACAGAAGGGTTCAGCACCTTGGATATTGAGAACCCGGGTGTACTCAAATGTCTCACAGTAGTAAAGAGAAGCTTGTCAGCCACAGCGACACTCGTGGATCTCAGTAGCATTCTCCCCATACGTTCACGACGGGCCATGTTACGATTAACATCTACGTGTACATTGACCACTGAATTCCACAGAATTACAAACTAGTGTATCTATAATTTGACCGCTGGATCTCTGAAAACGCATTCGTAATACCCCTGAGCGGTGGCGGGCGCTGTCCCGATAGGGCAGAGTTGACCGACGTTGACTACGAGATACGAAGAGAAGTTTGCCTTGCTGACGGGGCAAGTCACCAACGCGACCTTTTATATTCTTGTCCGCTTCCGCTTGTGTTGTATGACGTCTACTCATGGTAGACATGTGCACCTGTACATGTACAGACGCCGTAGACATAAGCGTCCTTGTACGCTGGTGTACCTAACATTCATTTGTCTGTTTGAGTATAGCAGAGGTCCTTGACGCGCTACTTCGTACAGGGCTGTGTATGCGTTTTTTATTCCGCGTCCACTGGTCCTCACCCTGCTTATACTGGAGGAACATGTGATACATATTCTGTATCCTTGGTGACGCTGGTAACAATCATCTACTACAGTCCACCCGTCAATCCCCCCTACAACACGTCTTTAACATCCATCTGCGTGGGGAGGAGCACCACGGAAACCTGATTACTTGCTGGTGATGTTTATCCTGAAATCCGTGAAACTGACAGTGAACACCGCCTTTGTGACCTCATTTCTGTGAAAGTTTCAACAAGAAGGCATCATCAGCCTTCGTGACCGCTCCGGTGCGCACGTTGTATATGGTGTCTCGTGCCGCGTGTCGGCTAACCACGGGGAGAGTACGCCGCAACAACGGCTCTCCTGGCCGATGCCCCACGAGTACTTCCCCTCACGCGAGCCACTGTTTTCGGTCAGCGTAACAGCCGGCATGTACAAGGGTCTGCATCGTGATCGTCCTTCGTGTCCTCAAACCCCTCTTCTTCTCATGCCGCGGTCAGCCGGCCTTTCCGTAGCCCGCTGCTGTTGTAATTTTATCAATCTGGCCGGACAGATACGGTTTATTCTACCTCTGTAGAACGTATGAGCTGACCCGGTACGGGCCTCAGACTGTAGTCCTGCTTTCTGAGGAGTTGCGTCGAGAGGTAAAAGTGTCATCACACACTCGCTCGGGTGATGTAATGTTCCGCCTCACTATGTGAATATCTAAGCTGTGCGAGGTTGAATACGTTCGACGTATTGACTGCCGACTACCTCTGGTTGTCTGTGTCCTCATTCCACCGACTTCTTCGATGTCTATCCACGAACGATCTTCTGGTTGGATGCTGTCGTCAGTAAACGGTTCTCGCGGGAAAAAGAAACCCTAGCAACACCACTTGCCTCCTGTCGTTTTATCCCGCTACTCATAGTGTACTCATTGATTGCCCTACGGGCTTCTTGCGTCTCTTCTTCTGGGCGTCGCTTTTATGAAGGAGCCTTCCGTCAAGCTGTTGGCCCGCCCTGAAAACGTGGCGGTTGTTCACGTGTGGCTTTACTGGGACTATATGCCGCTCTTTGTGCTAGATTTACATTGCGCCCCCGGCTCCTTTGGTCTGTCCGTACTGTGTGTAATTTCTGCTTCTTCGTCTGGATTGACGTCCTTGATCTTCCCTGACGTGCCATCCCAGCCGCACCTCCTGCCGTTCCCGCACGCAACTCCCTGCTGGTCCCGACACTCTTCGGTCGCCTATGCTCTTGCTACTACAAAATTACGGTTTCGGTGTCGCGGCAGATGTCAAGTGGTGGCCGCGTTGCCAAAAGCTATTCCGCGCTTGAGAGAATCTGGATAGGCAGGAGCTGTAGCGGTATAATCTCCGTTTGTTGTTGTTGTTGGCCCGCCCGCCTGCACCCCGGCAGCTCTACTGGTATCCCGCGCCATCGATACTATGGCGCCAGTCATAGTAGCGACGCGAGCTAAGGCTGTTTGGAAATGCGCGTGTCGCTTATGGACTGTGTGAAGCACCCTCAGTAGGACGAAGGCAAATCTTATTTTCCATTGATTCTTCCATTTGTTTTTCGTTTGAAGTGGGCGTCCGGGGTGTCATCCCCGCTCAATGGCTTCATCTGATATAGACCTCTTGAATATCCTTCACCACGCACTGTGACAAGTTTACGGGTACGTAACGGCCGTCTATATATCACGACTTCAGCGGTAGCGAGCTGGAGAAAAGTGAGACGAACAGGCGGTGTGACCGCCCCCGCCTCATGAAAAGTAGGGATTCTTTCTGCTTTTTAGATCCTCAACCGGAAGGGTGGCCATTGGGTTGCTTCACACTTTTCAAAAGTTAGCTGTGCTGGAAAGAACCAAGGCTTTACTATTGAGGAAACTCCTGTAGTACAACGGACAAGCCGTTACTTCCCACGAAGAGAGGGCGGGAGTAGCTTGGCAGAATGATCAGGATGGACAGCACTCGGGACGGCAGATGAAGTAACCCAGCGTTGTATGGCGCGTTTTATTGTAGTTCTAAAGCCGAAACTTTGCTTTTGATCGCGGACACGAAACGACGAATAGCAACGGCGTGCGGAGATGATGGTGTCGTTCGCGTCTCTTACATATCCTTTTAGCGTACCGCACAGAGCTTCTAGCATCTTCCACTGATATCCTACTTATTTCTACAGCATCGTTGAGACTTTGACTGCAAACTCGTGGAAAAGCCGAAGTGATGATGCCTGCGATTCGCGACTACGTGTCCGTGCAGAACGAACACCGTGGTGGTGTTGAGCGCGTCATCTGCGTGCTGCTGACGGACTTTCCATCTTAGTTGGATTTTTAACAAATTTACAGCAGATCATTACCTTGTACCGCGCGCGCCTAACTCAGCGGTGCGTGGTCGCTGGCAGATTCGGTAAATTTCTGAGACTTACCGCTCAGCCGCGCCAGGTCGGTGGCAGCGACATACTTTTACGTCATTTCTGGTAGCATCGTGTCGTTCAGCAACATCATCTACAGGAGGAACCTTGTGGCACATGTGGGTTTCAGTGCGTAGACCAATATTTGTCGTTGATTTCGTCTGAGTAGTACTACAGAACAGAGTTCACGGTGTACCTTTTGATTCGTTCTACGAGTGCGATTACGACATAACGACTCACACTCTCAACTCTGGGAAGCGTTCCAGTAACGAACAATTTTTTATCGTTGGGCAGCCGAATTGTGTCTTTTATATAATGTGGCCCCTGGAGACCTAATGTTCCCCCCGCTAAAAGATTGCACAGTGGATGTGAGCGAATTGGTGTCGGCTACGGATGAGTCGCACCAAGGCTCAACTACGAGAATAAACTCTGTCTTTGAACCTGTAAGTACAAAGAACCTTTTGTTTCACGAAGTTAATCACGGATGTCACGGATGGCATTGTTGTGAGCAATGCTGTGGACATATTCTGAAGATGCTGAGGCTAGAAGACACGACCCAAGGACTCTAGCACTTACTTAAGGGGGTCGGATGGCTGGCTGCAGCAGGTGGATCGTTCAATGATGTGTGGCCGAGGATGCGCCACGTTGGTGGGAGCACACACGTGGGAATCTACACAGGAGTACCGCACGTACAAAGTCCCCTTGCGTTTACATGGCTTGGTCTGACATTCACAGCTACTAGTGGATTTTCTTGTACAGTCCAAATAAAATGTTTCCATATTGTAACGAATCTGTGTGTCTCTACTTGTGTGAGATGCGTGCAGTGAACTCGAGTTACCGCTTTGATCTCAGTGGATGCTTCCTTGGAAGCCCTCACGGCAGCAGATCTTTTTCAAACGCTTCGTACTTTAACGCTGTCCAGACACACAAAGACATAATATTTGCGTATGATCTATTTAGCGGGTAGTAGATTGTACGATACTGGAGAAAATTTTTTGTCGGCAAAGCTACCTGGTGGCTTTGCTGCTGTTAGCCTTGTGTCTGGCACAGTGACACTTGAAGACGTATTTGGGGGTGAAGCTAGTAGGACGAGCACGACTACATGCCACGTAATAATAGTAATGCTCCTACCGCCTGAAAGAACGGTATTTGGCTGTAAACTTTGGGTAGCGCCGAAGTGGCGCCTGAACATACAGTTAACGGAAACAGGTGTACGCTAGTCAGAGCAGCGTTATACTGCTTCGACTTCACCACTGGATGCCTTTATAGGTGTTTAGAAATTACGTAACTCCAAGCAATATCGCAACTGACCAACGAATAATGTGTGCGCGTACGTGTATTCAAGGGTAAATACACATGTGTGTGTGGGTGTGTGCGACTTCTTTTCCTTTGCAGTAGTAACTCAGTCCTTACTGGCGCAAGGGGAACGGCGGTGGTTTTTATAATGAAGAAGTTTGGGCCGGAAATATTCATTGCGAAAGATAATACCGTCCCTTTACAAAACGGGTACATGTATCACACCGTGAGACGTGGTTGGTGCAGGTGATCCAAGGAGAAAGTGCCTGACCACGTGCCACTGCGTCCCCTGTGCCGACCAATAATGCATCTTAGTAGTATCACGGGCCCTTGTTATTGTAGGGCGTGAAACGGTGATGATCAGAGGGTGATTGTGAAATGTTTTCGTGTTGTATGCTTAATATTCATATAGAAGAATCACCACATTTCCCGCGTATTCTGCCCCAGCGACACTTGTTAGAGCATTTGGGTCCCTTATCGCCGTGATAAGCCACCGCTGGACGGCCAAGACTTGTGGGTCGGCTACCATGTGTGCCTCACGGGGGACTAACGAGATCCCGTAGCAGTTCAGTGTTAAACCTATAAGCGTACCCAACAAAGATCATTTGTGGGTAGACGTTTTGAGCGAATCTCGCATTCCCAGTCGTGCCGTCGATTATCATTCTCATCTGGATTCTGCGTATGCGGGAATTAGTGCGGAGAGAGATTCAAATATACATTCGTAGACTGCAGCTGCTTTCATTCGAAGGTGTAGTAGGTGATGGGCAGCATAATCGCTGAGAGTTAGGGAAGTATTTTTGTTATCAACGGAGCGCAGTTTGTCATACGGGATAAACAAACGGTTCAGTCGTCCGTCTCAGCGGAGATTTTTTCAGTGACATTTTTGACGCGGCTTCATTGTGTCCAGAATCATCGGTGGGGATCAGCTGTGCTTTCAAGGAAGGAAACCGTCGGATTTATGCAGCAAATATTTGTAGTTGCTATAATTCTAGCAGCAGTTTTATGGTTTGTTCGATACGTTGTGCTTGTCTCTGCGGTGGCAACACCGCTTTGTTCTAACGAGGTCGGGAACACCACATCACGTTGACACCGTTGGCAGCTTTTCTCTTTACAGAAAGAGGTGGGCTTTGCAAACCTTCATTCACAAAAAAGGATACACCTGATTTTCTACACTGTGCGCGTTAAGGAGAGCTTTTAATACCCTCAAAGAGAAGTTGGGAAAAAGCAGCCGAAAATTCGTCTGCTTTTTCTTTTCATGTGGAACGTTTATCGCTTGCGGATAAGCAGCAAGAGAAACTTCCGTATTTTACCGGCGTTGGACGACTTACGAGTTGTTTGGTAAGTAAGAGGGCTCGGCTCATTTCTTTGCTTGAGAGGTGAAAAAGTGAAGATGACAATTCATATTCCCCATCACAATTTTAACTTCCGCCCTTATTGTCGAAGACGCGTGCAAGAAACCTAGTAGGAGAAATGTAGCACGTATCAAGTAGTGTAGGTACGCTTTTTATAAGCGTCGCCTGGCATTTTGCTTTCTTGTAAAGATGTTGCTGGTGCCAGATGTACGTGGGTGAGTAGAGCGTTAATTGTGTTCCAGGTAGAGCCGTCGCTGGAAATGTTTCTTGCGGAAGGAGCAGGGCTTACCGCTTAACGATGTGCACTAATAGTACATCAAACTGCGGAGTGGACATGACTGTATGAAGCTGCGCTACAGTAGTCGTGCTGCATTGGACGTACCTTTGACCGGAACGACGGGCAAACTGGGTGGAAATATGATGAGAAAGCGTCTGTAAGCGTTTACAGTAAGACAAAAACGAGACTGGAGAAGCGCGTGTGCGGGCAGCTGAATGTGAACTTTAAAGTTTGTTGTTCACTACTTTGCGTACAGGCTGTTCCGTAGAGAGCACGAAGGAAAACCCTTCTTACGGAGTAAGGGCATTGACCGAGATTCTCTCCAAATTGATGTGATGAAGACGAGGTCTCGGCGATTCAAATTCAGCTCACGAGGTTTTGGCGATTCAAATCTAGCAGACGTAACAGCGGTAGAGTAACGCGCTCACAGAGGAGACAGTAATGCAACAACAACAATAAAGACAAGGAAAGCACAGCAAGACAGGTTACACTAAGTTGGGGTGGGACGCGAAGACACAAGGTACGTATTTTGAAGAAGACGTAGTCACCTAACGGAGCAACAGCGGTATCAGCTACCAAGTATCCCGCTGAAGCTGTCGTCGTCGTCGTAGTAGTAGTAGTACAGCGTACGAGACTTCAGGGCCACGGACTGCCGCCGGATTATCATCTCTCACCGAGCGGCCATATCACAGCCCGTGAGAAGACATCGCCATCACGGCGGCCCCCTACCTCTGCACACAAGCGACGTCACCAGCAGCAGCGCTATCGACCGGTTCAACTGGGACGTGTTTGCAAATTCATATGACTAAGGAATTCCTCAGTGGCGGCAGAAGCTGCGTAAATTTCATTCAAACAACAACTGGGCAGCAGTAGGAGCAGTAGTAGTTGTTGTTGTTGTAGCGCGACCGCACGGCAGTCAGTCGTAAGAGCGACCGCAAGACCGATAGCAGATGAAACAGAGGGAGCAGTATTTTACAGGATTCACTATTCAGCACCGACGTCATAAACATGAATAAAAACAAGAAGAAAGGAAATAATAAGGGGTGCGGACACCCCGGAAATGAAGGTGGTGGAGGCAGCTACGTGCTGCGCGAGCGGATGAAGAACGGGACGTCTGCACAGGTCGGAAAAGGCAGAGGCTCAAATAACGAACGTTCGTGTACAGGCAAACAAACAGGGCCTGATGGGGACAACGAACTTAAAGAGACGGGGAACGTCCTCACCTATTTCTCTGGCAGCCAGTCTCAGGAGCAACGGCACGCAGCGGCACGCAGTACTACGGTCCTAGGCAACGCCTGGGGCGTGACGGCAACCGGCGTCGGCAGCGGCAGCAGCGCACAGGGCGGTTTGAATACTGGAGATCAGAAGAGAGAGGAACATAATAGTGTCGCGACCGTCTTGGGGCTAGGGATCAAAGGTTATGCCGGCCCCGCGAACAACGCCAGCAGCGAGAACCGTAGTAAGAATGAAAGTTTCAAAAGCACGGACTCTAGCAGTGTCCGTAGCAACAGTGGGAGCGACAGCAAAGACAGTCGTCATACTGAGAATGGAGAGAGCGGTGAACTGAACAATAATGGCAGGGGAAGCAATAGCAGCACGAAGGGTGGGGTGACGACGTGTTGGAAGCGTGGGGGCGGGAAGGACAATAGTCGTGCATATGCTGCGGCGGCAGGTCGAGCACTGGGAATTCAGGACGCTAAACTATCAGGAGCGGCCGGTGCCGGTGGTGCCGCCGTGGCGGAACAAGGAGCTGCTCTATCCGGTAGTTTTACACCAGGTTGCGGGCAGGCGACAAGCGGCGTGTTGTTGGGAGAGAAGCGAGAGCAGCAAGACAAATTTATCAACACCCCCAGCACGGAGGTGCAGCCACAACCCGTCGAGCAGCAGGTGCAGAAAGGTTTTCAAAGCGATCAGGTGGTCACGGGAAGCAAAATCAATCAAAAGGACGCAAACAAGGATGAAGTTGAGGATGAAAAGGCAGCGACTTTCTCCACTTTCCTCCAGTGGCAACACCCGACTTCGCTCGATAATAAACAAGACACGCCACAACGTAGCAATACGGGTGACAGTAACAGTAACAACTACATTTCAGCAACTAAGCAGGTGCATACGCGGAAGCCGTGTCAATTGTTAAGGAGCCAGACGAGTACGGAGGGCACGGCTGGAGGGCACGCTGCAGGAGGGCAACGGCCGCTTATTCATAGCTACTCTATGGGCGCTACATCGACGCGACCAACATCGGGAGGGACGCGCTCTGCAGGAGGAAATCGTCTTCGACACTTCTCATCGTTCAAAACAGCTTCATCCGACGACACAGAAGAAAGTCAACCAATGAAGGCTAGTGCTCTGGCACTGCAAAGCGCTTTGGTGTCCTTGCTCCAGGTCCAAGAACAGAATGGGGGTAGTGCCAAACTCAGCAAACCCGTCATGCCACGCAGGTGAGTAACTGTAACCAAGGGGGTTGCGGGAAGAACGTGAGTAACGCCTGCAAACGGGGTCGCTTCCAACTGATCTAATACATGGCATAGAGACGCCGAGGTTGTACCGGACGATGTCTTAAAGGGAGGTTCATGGGAGATCGTGCTGGAGTTTTATCAGTTGGAGGTTTATGTGATGTGCTGCTACTACAGCATAGCTATGTGCTGTAGCCGATGACTGTTCGAGTTGATAGTGACGGTGACGATGCGTATGACTTTATTTGCTTTTTCATGTTCTATGGGACGGTTTCTTCTCTATGTCGCCATCGCACGCTGTATGGGTACTGCAGCACGTTGAACGACGCCGCTGAACTGCTGCCACTTCCCGCTGCTGATGTTGCTGGATATTCGCTGAATAAGAGGTGTAAAGAGTTTGCTGGTACTTTACTTTGCCGCAGGAACCTGATGTGCACCAGCCTTCTGCGCACAGGTGTGTGTGCGAACCCGGAACGATGTAATTACGCGCATAATTTACTGGAACTGCAGAAGAAGCTGGAGCTGAGGAAGACTTCTTTGTGTAAATACTGGATGAAAGGGAAGTGCGAGAACGAAGATTGCAATTTTGCCCACGGGGAGCACGAGCTGCAGTCCACCGACGGCGTTTACAAGACAACCATCTGCAAATATTGGAAGCAAGGGGCTTGTTATAGTGGCAGTAGTTGTCGTCATGCGCACGGCGAAGATGATCTTCGACCTGAAAGGTAGGACTGCGCTTGGAAAGAAATTTCCAACTTTTTTAATGCATCCGCGACGCCTGTAACAAGTACAGGCGCATGCATGTACACAGCAATATATGTAGTTGTGACGGCTTGTTAGAGCAGCTGGTGTCCACACAGTCACGCCGAGAAATATTTTTTTCACAGTAGTAGAACAGCACACACAAAGTACAGGCGTATGCATGTACACAGCGATATCTAGTGAAACGGCTTTGTGTGTGCTGTTCTACTACTGTAAAGAAAATATTTCTCGATGTGACTGTGTAGACACCAGCTGTTTCCCATATTTATTACTATAGAACACGTTTCACAGTGACATGGTTGATGTGATCATCTCTGTCTGCTTCACTTCCGCTGGAGTTCAAGAAGAGTACGCATATACCGCCAAAACAACAGCACTGGCAACACAGCGAGCTACGTAGAATACTACTTCAAATTTCGCTGCAGAAAAACATAATTCGCTCCTGTGTATTTGTGGCCGTGTGTCTCCACAGGTTCGCTTTGACCTTTTTATATGTGGCGCTGTATCTTCGGTAGTGAATGCGGGAGATACTATAAACATATCGAACACACGGCTCCTTTTTTGCGTCACATGCACAGTGGGAGGGCTCATATTGCAACAGCAAGCTGGCCGCAGTAAAGCAGACGCTGGAGGCAAGCTTAGAGTATTTCACATATACACGAATAGATTTTTATCTATGAATGGATATATCTAGAAGGAGTGTTGGTGCGTAGGTGATGTCGGAGGTTTTAAGTGTAGTTGATATATATATATATATATATATATATATCCGTTTGCACTTGGCACAGGCTGCCGCCTCATCTGGAACGCAAGCGTCTTCAACAGTTGCAGAAAGCACCATGGCGTTCCAGCAGTTTTACTCCGAGCACGAACAGTAGTGCCGCCTCAGGCGCGGCAATGGCCTCGGTTTTGTTTGACCGTACACACTCCGCGATGGATGTGGATAGAACACTCGGAAGATCAACAGAATGTAAAGCTGGTGGCGGATCCCTGGTGATGAAGAGTTTTACTAGCGGAGATTTATCCAATATCCTCGCACCGCTGTACCGCCAGGATCGTGTTGAGGATTCGGTGACGACCGGTGACCCTGTTACTCTTGCAGCAGCCTGTATCCTTGCAAAGGCGGCAGCAGCACGCACGGGGCAAAAGGAGAACGTGCTGAGAGAGGTGCTGAAAAATTCTCATTCTGCGACGGATAAGAAACCGACGGACACTGCGAACATTATCAGCAGTGCTGCTACCGTCTTAAGTCGGGCAGGTATACTAAAGAATGTAGAGGAAAGGGACGCTGCATCATTCGCAAGAAGTGTCAAACAGATGCCTATAATGGCGAATGAGAGACTCCAGAACAACTCTACGCGTCTTCTGGAAAATACTACTCTGCTGGAGATGATTGCTCGGATGTCGGATTAGCTCACGTGGCGCGACTATTGCAGCAGCGGGAGAATAATGTATTTCAGGTGTTGGTAGCGTAGGAACACGTGGTCTCTCGCCACTGGAAGGAAGGGAACAACTGCAAAAGCATCAAGGATTAAGAAGCATTGCACGGAGGCCTGACAGCTGACTTATCGAAGCCGCCGCAGCAGTTGTCGATGTAGAAACGAAAAGAGGAACAGGCGCACTACCATCATCGGAGGTCTCAGTCCCAACACAAGATGAGGGACTCCTTTCAAAGCTGAAACTTCTTGTGTCGGGTATATTGCTTGAATCTTCCCGATCTGCACGGTGGATCTGGGGAGCGTGCATCTGCTGACACTAGCGCAACCCCTGTCGCGGGGGGCACGAACAACAGCAGCGATGAACGTGATCTTCTTTCGGCTCTTCTTAATGGCATGAAAACCGGTGAGAAGCGGCATCATTGGATCACAGAAGACAACACAGAAGCAGTCAGTCGCAGCTCAGTTGCCGGTTAAGCCCTTTTTCTAATACCAGCACATTTTCCTCTGGACTCGGGGATATATCTGGAACACTACGTAAGCAATCTCGTGATGATGGAACCTTTCACGTGGGTGGTCGTTCCAGCCCTGAAGCGATGGCCACTGGTGTGGCGGCACGAACTCAACACGAAGTAGTGACCTGCAGGCGATTCTGAATTGCGGTGACATTTTGTCTGGAAATAGCGCATCTAATGGAAACAGGGAGTTGAGCAGCTTGCGACTACCGAAACAGCTGATAGAAAGTTGTCCCAGGCTGCGAGTCCCGTAGTGCCGCACCTAGCAGGTCTTACTAAGAGAGAGGCGGACGGGACTGCCATGCTTCCAGCAGTTCCTTCTGCCTTACTTCCGAGAGCCGGATCTTTCAGTAGCAGTGGTAACATCGTGACGGAGGTAGGTGTGCCTGTCACGCCTAGTAGTGAGCGTGCCGGATTCGGAGTTGAAAAAAAAAACTTTGCGACGCTGACTCCTGGAGGAGCAGCGCCTGATGGCTGTAGAAGCTATGGGCATGGCAACTTCAACGGCAGCAGTAGCAATAGCGTCGTCCCCGTTCAAGCAGATAGAGCAACAAAGGTGAGGAGACTCGTTTCACGGCACATCCCGTTCGCAATACAAATGTATCGTGCATAGGCGATGAGTTTTGTGGTGGTTGCGAGTACACCGGGAGTGGAATTGAACTGCTGGTACGAGTCTTGCTCCAAACGCGAGAGGGGCTATAGGAGTCCGAGTGATGAGACTGGGTCATCAAATCCTGTGAGTGGGGCAGGAGGAAACGAAGGTGGCGCTTTAGGAACGGGACTAGGGGCTCGGCGTTTCCCGGAGATGATGATAGTCGGTTTTCCAGTGCGTGTGGCGAGTCACAGGGGCAGAAGCTACATTGCTGAACAACCAGCGTAGCAGCAGCACTCACCAACTGGAAGTACCTTTAAACAGATCACCAACGCTCCATCTATGAGCGATTATGTGGATGAAGGCGGATTTAGAAGAGGATGCACAACAAAACGAGACCATGAGACCGCTCCGACAACGTACAGGTTCTTGTCCTCAGCAGCAACTGCAGCCAGGCCAGGTTGCGGGGGGGCTTCGGATGTCAGCGGGAGAAAAGGGAAACACAGAAGAAGACGGCTCCGGTTTTTGGCCCTTGTCACCCGATTTAACACACCATGACGTTTTTCTAAAAGAACTGAGGGATGCCGTGTTGCAGATTTTGAGGGAGGTGCGACATCAGGAGGGCTAGTGAGTGTGTCCGCGGGGGTGTGTCCTAGTTCAGCGGCGACTGTTGCGTGGGACGCCACGTGCACCAGAAGACGAAAGGAAGAGCAGCATGAGCTGGTGGCCAGATCTGTTTGGGAACAAACGGCACTCCTTAAACAGAACTCGTGGGCACTACCAGATTTCAGCCACCCAGCGATAGTCTGTAACCTCTGCAAACACGTTTTGAAACGTACTGGCCGAGCTGTCCGAGCTGTATCTGTTACTGCACTTCATCTGACAGCAGAAGAAAAGGAGTTGCGACACAGCAAAATGGTGATGCAGCCACTCCAGGAAAATGGCGAATCGCTTGGGGTAGGTGCCGTGTTGACACGTCAGTGAACAGAGAGGAGGGACGCTACACAGAAAGGAACGGCGCGTCTACAGCTGTCAGTAGCGGGCCACGGGTGGCAATAGCTGCGGACTTGGTATCACAGTTTGACGACGCGTCACTTGCCGCCTCGAGCCGGTGCCTTTCCAGCTCACCGCTGGAGGAGTGAGAAGTCCTTCAGGGGAGCTCTTAGTAGCAGTGTAGACTGTGGCAGCCCTAGCGCTCTGTCTGATAGCGGCAGCAATTTCGGAAGATTGAGAGGAGACTGTTTGATGTGGGCAGCAGCAGCTCCACAATCTTCCCTCCTTGAAACATCCGTGAAGGTGAAGAATTGTAAAGTGTATAGAGGTTGAGTCGCCGGTCAATAATTGGAATCCGGATTATAATGAGGAACGGCGTCAGCCATCCTGACGAATAACGCATAACAGTGCTTAGAAACGTGTCGTCTGTCTTGCACAAGCAACTCTGCACGAGCATCATATATTGTTGTTCGCATTACGTAGATGTAACCAGTGGAACAACAGCAGCGAGTGGCTCTCCAGGTGAGTATGGAGGAGACAGGCAGCGCTGTGGGAACGACGTTGCGAGCATGTTCAACACGCTTTTTACAGCAGAGATAGTACTGCTTCGGTTTTTAATCATTGTCGTTGTCAATGTCGGACACGGTGAGGTCACTCCGAACACTTGGAATTCACTGTTGTTTTAAGAGTACGACTATAGGCGTACATGTATTGTGGGAGGAATTAAGCAAATGTGAGGTCGTTGTGACGGTCTTCGCGTCTACCTTTTTTGCAACGCTGGTTCAGGTTCATGCTCCCGCAAATGTTTTGCCGGTTTCGTTTCCTATATAGTGTCTTCGCCGTGATGAGGGAAATTTACCGTATTCTTTTCGCTGGGATAGGGCGGCCAGGATGCGTCGTGCTTTTTTTTCTTGTAACGTAGTTCCACCCGTGTGGTGAAACATGATGCAAGGATTATTAATATACCGTATACGTTCATGCTTCAGTTGTATACATGTGGATAGTCAGGAATGCAACGGCGCTTGAATGCCCGTGAAAGGCTGTATGGTCTTGTTTTGTGGGATGTAAGTAGAAGGTAACTTGCTCGTTCGTCAGTGCTAGTAGTAAGCAAAAGCTTTTTTGTCTAGAATGAGAGCGATTTTGTTGAAGCTACGGCTTTCGGTAAGCGGCTCCGTTTTTATGCTCACTGGAACCTCGGTCTTTTATATGGCTCGTTGAAGACGCGGGGAACGTGGCGTTATTTTGTCGTAACGGGGGGATTTTATACAGGTACGCGTTTTTTGGTGTAGTATCGTCTTCAATTTCGAGCAATCTGCTGGCACCTGCTTCAAGAAGGTTACATTCAAATTGAAAGTGTATTGCGGAGGAAAAGAGGTATGTTAACCTCAACATCTGAAACCGCATTTGGAAGATGATTACTTTAGTTTTGGAAAAACGGTTTAATCGCAGACTCACTTCGCAACAAGTCACATTCTGCATGTCCTGTGGGTCGTCCGTGCTTACGTTGGTGAGACAATTTCTTGAAGTGCGTGCGTTTGAAGAGTAAATTCTGCGATCATTGGTTCACGAATAGCACCATTCTTCGAGAAACTAATTTCTCGACAACAGGAACCACGTATACATTGGATATGATTAATTGCACCAGTCGATTGTTTATCTTTGCCAGCTTTCACTGATGAGGCAGTCCTTACATAAATGAGTTGTTTTTGGAGAAAATTGTGCAATAGCTTCG
>CATKUM010000190.1:40661-74061 GCA_949786405.1 Onychomys arenicola | reverse complement strand
GGATAGGATATTTGTGTACGTGCGTTGCTATGACACGAGTCCCCCCGGCTTTTTACCCACCTTTCTGCGGGAGTGATGAGATCGTGTACGCAGACCCTACTACTATCGGGCAGGCGAAGGTATTAATTACTCTTCCACACTTCTCTCTGGAATCGGCGCATACTGGCTGAGAGTGATTGACAAGTGAGTATCTGTGTAGTAAATGACTGAATGTGTCCACCCCAAGAAGATGATTACACTTTGAAAAGTACGAGAATTATTTTCATAGCATGTCAAGTATGATTTCCAGACAGACGAAAAGCAGCTTCGCCCACGTTCAAGAGGCCTAAGAGCAGTAGGACACTTCTGCTCACGGAGTGTGGATCGACGACTGTAAGCGTACACGATGGGGTCTGACGATTGCTGGATAACAAACTGGTAAGCATGGTTCATGTGGGCATAGAGAAATGCAGATGTGTGCCCCTGCCGCACGTAGTGCTCGATGCCGCAGCCACGAGATTCCTGGGAACGCAATCGAAGTACGGAAAGGACTAGCCAAAAAGTCCGCCCCTGTATGCCATGAAAATTCGCTGCGAGGTACAGCTTCGAAAAGCCTCGTTTTTGCTCATGTGATCGATAAGGATACACTCAGCAAGATCAACTCGAATGTAATAAACCCCAGAGGCGAAAGGCAAGATTTAATGGACAGAATGATAGACACTTTTATCCGCCACTTAACGTAACAGCTGCGGCTAGCCAGAAGCGTTTTCTCTCAGGACCCGTTGGTCTGCAGTGGCTCGTGCACTCTGAGATCGAGACCCACCTGGTGCATCATCGCACGGGGACGGATCTGTCCATCCATGTCAATGTACACGCATTTTGTAAAACATATATATGGAGGAAGGGGCTCTCTGCTGGGAAACGACGTGTATGTCTTTCAATCAAACATCGCTCGTGCTGTATATCGTTTGAGGTAAATAAATGCGCCAGTAGCGCGACATCGACCAGCACCCTACAATCCAGCAGAAAATTCACATGACAGTTGAAGCACGCTAAAACAATCCAACTACTAATCTACACGGAGAATTCACCGACGCGCATCACTGGGTGCCGCACAGTTGCGCACAGTCAGTCTCGTGCTAGAGCAACAGTTGCTGTGTACGTCACTCCTTCAGGAAATCGTCAATGCACACGGGTTGTTTACAGATTAGAGAATAGCGTAACGTGTGAGTGTGTTGCGCTGATATTGTGGACAAGATCCTAGCTAACACGCCCGTTCACGCCAGCAAGCCCCCAAAAGTTGCTGATCTATGTTACAGTACTTCACTTGTAACGAACACAAAGGTGTGAATACGTCCCCAACATGAAGCTAAAGCAGGTTGCACGTCAGAAGTGGGTGGGTGTACAAAGTTATCTTCTCAACCCGTAGGTGATCCATTGCAACAGAAGGAACGTTGACATTATAGTTTACAAGGACCACCAGTGGCAACGTCACATGTCTACACTGATGCATCCAGTGATTCGTGTTGTCTTACAAGCAAGAAGGCGTTTTCAGGAGTTACGATCGAATTAACTCTTCGCAGCACCTATTGGGAGTACTTGTGAATAGCTTGAGGCTGCGTAGAAAGGTGGAATATTCATCTCTCGATGAGTGGAATATTCATTTCTCAATGAGTAATAGTGCCGTGAAATGCTGTTTCACCTGTGAACAGACTGTCTATCACTGCGTGTATGATCCGCAACCCATCGCAGTATGCGGCTAGTGGAGGTAATTATTTGTAGCCTGTTATTCCTATCGTGTCCCCACACACCAACAGGATCAAGCGTGTAGTTGGTACAACATTTGCGTACGGACTGACAAACTGAAACGTTTGTGACATTTGGGAATATATCTTCCCTGCTGCTCAAGTCCCTCCAGTATATCAACTAAGTTTTTTTTCTCCTACTCTCTTGATACCCTGATAGCTATGCTATGCTGCACTACAGTTACGCAATGAGGTTTACCGCGTGAACTTTGACCGCCTTTCCTGTTACATCGATTGGGCCTCTCTAAAACTTTACCTACGGCCCGTTGTACTCTCCCTCGTCAACCTTCCCAACAGGACATTGTTCTACTCATTTGGTTGCGGTATATCTGGGCAAGCAATTACACATATTTGTAGAGAACAACGAGAAACTCGACGAAAGTTCGGAGCTGTGGCGTCAGATGCAATTCACCTTTTTCATAGCGCCGGATGTCGGGGTGGGTTTTTCGAATATTCTGGTAATGAGACGCATGCTTGTTACACAAGTGATAACCGCCATCCGCTCTAATACGTTCTGTCGAGCTGCTGAGCTTTGGTAGTCTCCAGTCAATCGGGGCGTTTGGAAAGATACACGGGTGTTGCGCACTAGTCTACGGCGTTTGAGTCGTCGCCTTCTCAGCCGTCCCTTGAGTTGACCCGTGCCGCCGTTGTCATAAGATGCTGTGGTTAATAGGATGAAGGAGCACGCGAAGGAAAAAAATTATACTGGAGGCTGTTACAAGTAGTCGTCTTCTCCACCAGTAACTTAGTCTGGGGGAAACAACTCGAGCCGTGCCCATTTTTATCATTTTCTTCGCATGCTCTACCGAGCCTTTACATTTGATGCGTCTCTAACGTAAGTAAAATTTTTAGAATTGAAAATCGGACATGGCTATGCTACCGTTAATTCGAGATACGTACGAATCAGACGACGGCCGCTATCCGACAATATCACGATTAATTCAACACACGTACTGCGCGGCTCGCAGTTGAACATCGCATTGCGGAGGCTTTCTGTAATGAACGGTGCACCTGGCGCACAGGTAAAAGTTTGTGTGCATCGCAGCAAGGTTCGAAAGTACCCCCTACACAGGTGTGCGGTTCATAGCTCGTTGGTGAAAGGTAGAACTTCGGGTCTAACACCCCTGTTGTTGTGCCTCCTTCTTCCTCTCGGCCTCCCGTTGGCTCGTGACACCAGCGAGTGAAGGGCGCAGCTGATCCTGACTTCCACAAACCGTAATCACCACAGACCGTGAGGAACATGGATTGGATAGCATTGGCCAGATTTACCAATTAGACACGCAGACTGCTGCACTGTAGTTCAGGGGTTGGTGGAGGCAAGTAAGGCTCGAACGATATTACGATGAGCTTCCGAGAGGCCAGTTGTACTTTGAATATTTCCGGTCTTTGTCCGCCCTTTCAAGTTACCCAGTACCTTTGTGCGTGTGGCTGACAAACACTTTGTTGTCATCGCATTTCCGCACACGAATTTCAACAGAAAACGCCGGGACGTTTTGGATTTGTAGCGTCTGCCGTGCGAAAAGACATCTTCCAATTTCCCGCAGAACTTAGTGCTGCCTTCTTTCGTGAGGCTCTCGTCGGCGAGTACTTATTCTTCTCCAAACATACTTTCTGGGGCTCTGCTTTGCGGGCCATGCAGCCTGTGGAGTGCTTCTGATTGGTTCGAGCGCCTTGTCACCTTGCTATGAGTACTGCTTACGGATTTGTGATCGGTTTTTTTGCTGCTTTACAAGTAGATTGAGCGTTTCAGTCCCACCAATGCAGACACCGGGATTTCGTCCTTGGTCTGTTTCGTAATACGCTTTACCACGTAGTGATTTCATCTGTGCTGAACTTACGTCCACATCGTGAAACATACTTTTTGTAGTGCCAGCATGTAACTATTGAGTTTGTTACTTAATGCCACACGCAGCAGGGCTCCTCGTGTTTCTGGCCTCTTCTTTTCCAACCCAGTACTTTGCGGCGCTTTTTCGTTGGCCTTTGTAGGAATTCCCGATTGTTCTCAGGTGTCCTCCTCTTTTTTTCACTGCATTCCCGTAGTATCTTCTCTAGCGAGGCATCCTAGCTAGCCTTTGCAGACCATCAAAAGCGCAGGAGTGGTCGGAAGTGAACTGTGCATTTTATGAAGATGTACCGGTTCCGCGTAGACGCCATATAAGGCTGGTTGTGACACCACAACGCTGAGGTCTGTTTAGAATAAATAGGATGAAGTGCAGGATGATCGGAACGGTTGAGCTACATTGTCATCACTGCACTCAGACTGACTGTGCTGGCAGGCATCTGGAAGAATAAGGTATATCTGATATGGAATATTCTTTTTGCCCCAAAGGAACAATAAGGAGGTCAGCGGTGTGCCCTTTTCCTGGTCTGGTGGTGAAAAGAGACCATACTGGTGGTGGAAAAGGTCGTTGTGATGTGGCGGTAGTTTTGCTCATTTCGGCACTTCTGGATGACATACCTACGCTGCAGTGTATTAGCCGTGGGTGGTGGACCAGATGTATCCCTTCGAAGGTTTCGGTAGGCCTATACAGGCAGGAGAAAGGCTTCCCGGCGGTGGGAAGAAGTCAATTTCACGGGCAAGTCCACGTGGCGAGCGGCAGAAACCACCGGTGACCGCAGTTGAACGTAGCCCCGCCGTTGGCAGTGGGAATGGTGGCAGCAGAACAAGTGAAGCAGCGACGCCTCTGGGCTCCAGATGGGAATGTCGCTTAGTCACCCCTACGCTGGGTGCGAGCGTGGATTGCTGTCAGGGTGAAGGTTGCGGCATGGTAATGTGTAACCAGCCTTGCAGCTTTTTCGGGGATTACTGCTGTTCTGTGCACCACCCTGAAGAGCCTGAGAAAGCCGTCGAGATTGCCGGTTCACAGAAATTTGCAGCGACGGCTGGTCGGGAGAAGAAGTCGTTTTTCCCTGCGCGCAAATCGAGTGACACTGGCATAAGCAGGGCCTCTCCTGTCAGTGAACAAGCGAAAAAATGGCGTTCTGGTCAAAGCGGCGGGATAAGAATCTTTGTCGGCACCTGGTTAGTCTTTTGCGACGCTGTGCTTGTGTATATGTGCAGTACAAACGGAACCTCGTCTATTCTGTTTCACTCGCCGTTGGACGTTAATTGATAGTTCTCTCCAGAAGGTGAAGATGAAAGCATTACTATCCTATTTTCTCCCTGTCCACCAGTCACCTACATAGGCGCACACACCACCGCTCCGCGTATTCAATTGAAGAGTGGACAGCAGCACAAAAACTGAAAACTTCGGCGTAGTGAGCAAGCCCCATTTGTAGAATATATCACTTTCGGTCAGGTGTAAGAGAGCTGAAGTTGATATGTGATGTGTATATATATATATATATATGTATAAATCAATCGTTGTTACCCTACATTCAAACAATGTGAATACATATGCCCATTTCATTCAGACTATACAGGCCATTGTCTAAAGCTTTTTCCCAGATGTCGTTGTATCGATAGACAGCTCTGCGCTTTTCAAGAAATGTCGAAAGGTGCACTTGTCTTTTCGAAACGGAGATATACTCGTGCTGAGGGGGGTGCACGAGTAGATGAAGTTGTTGATGTGCCCATCATGTAACCGACTTGAAGCACATCAAAAGAGGAAGAGGTAGATTTAAGGGCTGTTATGGAAATTTCCTCAGAAATGCTGCAGAAAGAATCCCGTTTCCGCTAAAAATAGCGCCGTCTGTGATCCCTGCAAACACAACAACTACGCTTCTCTGTAAAGGAAAAAGGCTGTATCTTTATGCATCTGGAACTTCGTATTGGCATCCGTACGTTGACTGATGATGATGCCACTTTGACTACGACTTGACAATCTCATTTGTACCCGCGTGGGGATCTTGCAATCGAACTGCTGCGTGATAGTCGGTGCCGACGCAGCCGCGGTAGCACAGCGGTACATATGTGGAGGACGAAGGCGGCGCTGGTGAAGACGTTTGTGCAAGTAAACATTCACACGTAGAGGAAGACCTTGAGGAGGAGCTTGCAGCAGGCTGATACACACAGAAAACCAGCTTTGTAAGCGTTTGTTCTTGCCGGTTTTACCGACAGTTTTACAACGTAGAAAGTAGTTTTTTTTTTTTTGCATCTTCACGAATTTTCAGCGGATACGGAGTGCAGAAATAGCTGCTGCATGTGCTGAATGAAGACTTAGCTTTGGCGTCAACGTCGTTTTTGTCCTTCAGTCGCAGGAAGTATATATGTTTCCACACATGTTCCTTGTAGCAACGTCAAGATGAAGGTAGATCTAACTTAATGTGCAGCAGATGAAAGTGGTGTGATATCGCAGAAGCAACTTTTCATCATTGACATGGCCACGGAGGATATGTACAAGTTTGTTTCTGATATATGTTCTAATGCTTTCTTTTAGGAATACAGAATACCAAGATATCCCTGCAGAGTACCTGGCAAGTCTGCAGGAGCGTCGAGCACCTTTATTTACGAGTAAGCGCTGCTATACAGCACAGCAGCTACATGCACACTATACGCGTCACAGCGGAGGCATTTACTCTGGACGGGTAAGTGTTGAAGAAGGATCCGATACATTGTCGCCGCAGCAGGACGTGACTCGGACTTCTATAGGGAGTCCGGGAGCCTCTACAACGGCAACAACAGCGGCTTCTATTTCGGGGATGGGAGGCGACGGAGTTAAACGTAGCGCTTCTTTGGAGGGTTTTGTGTATGGCGAAGAGTCTTCCCACCCGGCAGAAGTGCCTGCTGAAGCACGTTGGAGACACGTGACTCCTGCAGCCGCGGCCATCGCTGCAGCAGGCGCTGCAGCCGCAAGCGCTGCAGGAGGAGCTGCAGCAGCGGCGGCTCGAGCAGCTGCAGCAGCAGGAGCAGCACTATCAACAGGCAGACCTGCCGACACCAAAGCAGCTGGTGGAGATCAAGCCACCTCGGATCAAAGCTTTGATTACGATGATGAGGCCGGCGAAGAAGTGGAAGCTGATGAAAACAAAGGAAGCGCCATCGCAAAGCTCTTTGTTTTATCTTCTCGAGGACCAGAGCCCCTGAGTGATTGGTTGAAACCAGGATATGATGTATATGTCATTACCCTTCAGGAAGTCATTAGTATGTCCACTCCATATACCACACAACGTGATAGGTATACTCATCTTCTTCACATTCAGCGTATCAGTTTTTCACTTCTACAGAGATCAGAAAGTCTCAACCTCCACTTGGACATCATTCTTTCTCATCAGGCGATTGTACACTGCATCTCAACAGACAACGCAGAGATCCCTTTTTCAAAGAAACGTCCACTCGTGCATGCACATCAAAGTGAGCAACCGCATTACGTAGAGAACTGATATCTCTTTCTTGTAAACAAGAGTTACAGCACACTTCGGCTTCGGAGCTCCAATCATCGCGCGTGCAGAGTCAGCAACTTCAACTGGTTGTTCTTTGTATCGACCACGCGTAGGGTTTCTTCAAATATTTCATCATTCGATGCTCTATTAGACAACACAAGTAGGCTAGACATTGTTTTCCACATATCTCGAGGCACGCATCTACTCTGGACACACACCTACATACATACACACGCATGTAGAGAACGTCAGCAAATCCTAAAAGAAATAAAACAGTTGCTTTATGCCCATACCAATGTGCATATCGTATACAAGAATAACATATATGTGTATATATGTGCATGTACATTTGAGAGGAGATACAATAACAGAGCACAGACAACGATGAGAACTGCGGAAAGGGTATCTCGAACTCGATGCGAGTTGGCTTATGAATGTGCAGCTGGTCAGTGTCATCACATGTTTTGTCTTCTACACGGAGCCAGGGACAATGCAGGCGCGGGACAAGTACGATCAAGCGAGATTTACCACCAAATAAAGTTTTTTTAGCTTGTCTTTTCTTCGCCTTCACGTTTGAGTGCCCGTGAGTATGGGTCTTAATTCATCATTTTGTACAGATATCCCCATGTATGAAGATGCGTTATATATATATATATATATATATATATATATATATATATATATATATGGAAGAAGAGGCTACCCTGAGTGTGCAAATCTTAATAGGCGAGCGTCCGCTAGACTTTGATTTTCTTGTGCCCGTCGCGATGTTGATGTGGGAAGAGGTCTCTTTCACTTTGACTGCTTTTGCATTTGCGGGCAATTCCAACGAAGTTGCTCTGACCGAAGGAAGGGGCTCTTCTTGAATTTGCGCCTAGTTTAGGAGAAGAAAAGACTCGTTTTTCTTTTATTTGAGAGCGTATTTGACTGCTGAAAACAGTGGTTAACGAGAAGAAAAGAAACTTCTTTCTTTCTCTTTAAGGCGTATTTGACTGTTGCAGGCGACAGACTGTACGATATTATTTCTTCTTTCCTAGACACCGAGATGCAAGACACATTTCTACGCGTGGACATGGGCCAAGGAAAAATTTCTGGCCTCGGCAAAGGAGCCTGGACACGCAGAAAGGCTACGGGTACTCCTGCTACACATATGAGAAGCTTTTAAGGGACATACGCATAGGAAACCCTCAAGAAGATATCCTACCATCTTTTCGTTTGCTTGTGAATGGGTTTCATCATTATTACCTACAAATAGAGATTGGGAGCTTGATACGCAGGCTCTCGCGTTGAGGCGGGGAAGAGAGAAATATATGTCTTTGTCCACTGTTGCCTCATGAAACTTCCTTTCTCTTCATGCTGTGCAAGCACGAGAAGGTGTAACTTAAGTATATTCTGAAAGACGGGGCTTTATAACGCTAAGGGTAGTGATGGTCGAGAGGAAGCGCAGACAGAGTCAAGTTTACGGCTGAATGAAGATTCGGAGGCAAAGAGAGATACGGTGGTCGCCCATGTGTACGAGAAAGGTTCAGAAACACCCCGCAGAGGGCAGAAAATGATAGAAGTGTTAATCAGACTAGACTTGACGATGTAGTAGAGGGTAAGAAGACTACATGGGGTGATATGCGGGTGTAGGGGTATGTCTAAGACGTTTCGACGGTATAGATCTACTTCACGAAGAACAGAAGAATTCTTTGGGAAAGGAAACTGGCTCCATACCAAAACATGTTTTGTGGTGACTGCGGACGAAGAGTCGCTTCGAAACGTGTCTCTGGAAATGTTCAGAGGAGAAAGTGAATTACACGGAGAAGAAAGAAAAAGAAAAGCGAAGTCGACTTATGCGGAAGTATGTGGGTTCTCTCATTTCACGCAGGACCAACCGCAATGTGTTACATGTGTTAGGTATGAAAGAGTGAATTTTTCTTTTCTATCCAAAACCAAATACGTTGATAAACGTATAAGTGTGTATACTTTTACAAAGATTATCTTCCTTTTACACTGGTAGATATTAAAGAGTGTGTAATATTATAAAAGGCTATCTGTTTCAGCGTCATCATATGTCCCGACTTCTCTTGTCTCCTTGTTGAAACTGAGAAGAATAAAGTGTCCTAGACGATCAAGCGCACCGGCGGGTGTTAATACAGATGGAAAACGGATTTTCCTGCTGTTGCTGCAGGTTTACTGGAGTGCATTTCTTCTGGACTCGCATAACTGTTTATCCTGCACTGTTAACCTCCTTTTCTTAACGCTCTGTCATACATAGTTGATCCTCTTCTGTTTCCTTGTGCTCCTGCCGCATCTGCTCAGTAGGAGAAGAAGGGGTAGGAGTAGTGATAATATTATATTAGAAGCAATAGTAGCAGTATTAGTATACTAGTAATATACTAGTAGAAAACTAATAGTAATACTAATAGTAGTGCTAATAGTAGTACTAATAGTAGTACCAATAGTAGTACTAATAGTAGCACTAATAGTAGTACTAATGGTAATAACATATATATATATATATTTATTTTTATATGTATGTATATATATATATATATACATATATAGGTAATAAGTGTAGTAACTAGTAGTATTCATAGTAATATACTAGTAGTAATAGTAATGTAGTACTCGTATTGATAGTAGTTTACTACCTATAGTTATAGTAGTATATTGGGAATAGTGACCCTAGTGCGTTTGCTGTTACTGCTATTTTGAAGATGTTTGCGTGTCTCTGGTTGATATGCGACGATGCAGCGATGGCGTGTTGGATAAGAGAGTCTGCACTGTGGCCTCAGGGTCCTGTGATGCCGGAATCCTTTAATTTATTCTCTTTCAGTAAGTCCTTGGTATCATCATGATGATGATCGGTTTCGGAAGAATTCTTAGTAGATAGCTTGGCACCGACATATTGCCACCTTACCATAAGTGGGAGATGTTATTGTTTTTGACCGGGGCAACCCCCAACGAAGAGCAGCACGAGAAGACGTATGTCGCTTCTACTGTCATTATCACGCCACCTACGTCGTCCTCTGTTTGCTGCTATAAAGCATCTCTGATATTCCTACACATATATATGAAAATATAAGTGGGGAATGCTGTGTCCTTAGGGCATCCCCCAACAATATTACGTACATATATATGTATATGTATAGGCACAGGTATATATTATATATATACATATACATTATAGGCAATTGTATGTATTTTGTTTTGGCAAAGTCCGCTGTTGCTGTGTCAGTCGAGCACTGATGTTCGCAAAGTCATACCTCTTTTGATGTACATTTCTGTGTTTCTTTTTTTGATGGGATTCTTTATCTGTCATTATATCATATCTTCCTTGAGATGGCAGTGGAACAAAAGAGAAAGAAAGAATGGTTTTCTTCCTTATTTTTTTGGGAGGCCGTCTTCCTGCACTGAGACGCTACTTTGAATCCCTTCGCCGTTCATTTTGTATACGCGTGGCTCCCACACAGACATATGGAGGAAAGAGAGACAGAAGAGGCACACGCACACGGGAGACAGAGACTCATGAGACAGAGATCAATGAAAGTGAGACAGGGGAAGCAAGAAAACACTTCTGAGTCTGCAGGGGCTTTGTCCTGTTTTCTTCTTTCCTCTTGCGGCACTTTAAAAGAATGTTGTCCTCCAATGATCTTCACACGCCCTCGATGTGGCTAGCCGGCAGTCACGCGATGGCAAGCCTTACCTATCATTTCCCGCGCAAAAGCGTTCTCCTCTTCATTGCTCCTGCTGCTGCCGTCACCTGCCTGCTACTGCCGTCATCTTCCTGCTGCTGCTGCTGCAGTCCTATCCTTTCTGCTGTTGTCATCTTCTTATCTTCCTGCTGCGGTTTACCATCTGCTGCTGCTCAGCGTCTTCTTTCTGCTTGCCCCTTCCGTGCTGCTATTCTGTGTGTTTTGATTGTGTCTTGTTGCTGCTCTTTTGCTGCCGTGCTGCTGCTGCGCCTGTATTTGATGCTGCACCTGGCTGCTGCTGTGCATCTCGGTAGCGGTCCTGAATGCCAGCAAAGGCGCGGTGACTCTGGCCTTGAAGATCTTCGATCAATACATCTGCTTCATTGGATGCCACCTTCCAGCGTCAGCGAAAGTAAGCGAGAACTCCCTAATACACGAGAGACAGTATACCCACTTCACACCTCCAAGACCGTCTCTGAATCTGCTAAACATCTTTTGTAGACTTCATTTGGAAACAGCTCCGTTACTGCCTTTTTCTTCTCCGTCTACGCCTACTCTCAGAGGTAATGGAAATCCACATATATATATATATATATATATATATATATACAGAGAGAAGAACATACATCTATATCTATTTATCTACCAATGTGTCTTTATCTACTTCTCTTTCTCACTCTCTGTATGTACATAGATATATGTATAAGGCAAACATCCACGAACATACAGAGAGAAATATGTATACATTGATTTGTGAATTTGTAGTGGCTATAGTGGAGAGGTCCGTGCTTGCTAAAGAAACAACTATACATTGTAGAGGCAGAAGCAGCAGCAGCAGCATTATACAGCAGCAGTGCGAAAGGGGAAGGAGGATTTTCCCAATATATGGTTTTTGAAAGAGAAGTTCACTCGCATGCTCGCCTCGAGGAAGGAGATCAGCAGAATCAAGAGGTTTCCATATCACTATTAGGTAGCCACAATGATTTGTTTTTTGGATTTCTGCTGTCGTGATTCCATTCAATACAAACGTTTACTAGATAGACGCAGATGCAACGGCGTATATCAAATGAAGAGTCGGTGCGTATCTTCATACGTAGAGGTAGCACTCATCTGTTGCCCGGCGTTTGCTCCCCTGACCGTTACAATGACCTATGTGTAGAAGCAGGACTGTTGGATTCAGCGTTTTATACTACCTATCACTCTCTGTTTCCGTATTTAAGCTTCTCTTAGATATCTTTATTCGGCTATCATTATGTTCTCGTGCAAAGAGACCCGACTCGAAGACGCCTCACGCGTGTCCTTCTTTTTCACTACTTGACGCCATAAAACAGCTGTATATTTATGTCTATCACTGTATGTACTTTTATTTCTGCCTTTATATCCGTATGTAGATATATCTATATATCTGTGTATCTATATCTATCTATATGTCTATACTATCTATACAACTAGATATATATATATATATATATATATCTATCTATATGTCTCTACATCTATCTATGTATATCTACATCTATTTATCCATATATCGATATCTATCTATATACAACTATATCTATCTATACATCTATATATATACATCTATATCTATGTATATCTACATCTACCTATATCTATATCTATGTATCTATATATCTCTGTACTCCCTCTCTATACATATACACATACGCGCATGTGATGTTTTTTCCGGATATGTTTGAGGGAGTGTACTTTTGCGTTCTGGTGGCCATCTTCTCCTGTGCCTAGAGAGATAGTAGAGCTGAGAAGGGTTTTTTTTTCTTTCTGAGGGAAACATCTATAATCAGTGAAAAGTCTTTCCGCGAAGGAGGCGCGCGTGTGTGCAGTTTCCTTTATCAGCCTGTTGGTGTTGCTGCGCGTTTGCGTCTAAGAGGTCTGTTGGTCTATTGTTTTAAATAGAGAAGTTAATTCTACTCTCCAGAAGACCCTTCTCACGTTTATATCTCTCTCATTTGTCTGCAGCGACTAGCTTGTCTCAGTTTCAACATCCTTCTTTCTCTGATTATTGCTGTGAATTCCCCACAGCATCTGCTGCTGCTGCTGACTGGTATAGGTGCAGATGTCTATCTCTATGATAATTGCAGTGTAAAGAGGGGGTCTTCCATTCCCAATTTTAGTCAGAGGCGCATACAGGAGGCAACGACGTTTTGATAGCGCAAGCCCATGTAAATGTTTTCCTTTTCTTCTTCTTCTTCGTGTAGGAGCGCGCGAGATGCAGAAGCATCATCCAGCAGCGAACGGCTGCCATGTACAGCACCGATAAATATGTGGATTTCACACGCGTCTTTCACCATATCATCTGGGCAGGGGACTTCAACTTCCGTTGCCAGTGCTCTTCTGAAACTGCTCGTATGGCAAATATCACTGTAAAATTCTTCTCTACGCAACATCTTCTCCGCTCGACACACACTGAAGCATTAACGCATTCGATATGCAAATCTCCGTCCGGGGTACTAGTTGTTGTATTCAGTTGCAGACATGTAAATTATGTGAGAGATCTACATATGTGAGACATCTACATTGTATAAGGGTAAGCATGGGATGTACTGTGGAAAGCCTTAGTTGTCTTGCTGCTGACCCTCATAGTAAGCGTCGTAGAGACGGAGAACTCCCTGTTGCACATATTCAAAAATGTCTTATCGATCTCCGATAGTGAAGTATTTGACTGTTGCTTTTGCATATGCAAAAGAACTCCTGCATTCATCTTTGCCCCGGGGTCTTACGGCCTCTTCACACAATGAGTGTTATATTCTCTTTTACTAGTCGTTCTCGTACGTCCTTGGGATCACATACAAGCGCCTCATATTTTGTAAATATATGTCTCGAATAGTAGGAGAAAGAAGATCTGCAGCCGCGGGGAAGGCACTACGTTGAACAGGAATCTCTCTCATTCTTCCTTCCGATCTCCAGGAATCTCTCTCTATCATTCTTCCCGCCTATCTCCTTCTCTTCGTATCTTTATGCAACGCAGGCCCATGTGTATGCTCTTCAATCGAGAGAAACACGTGCATATACAGATATCTCTACATATACAGATATTCACATAAAATAGATATATTGTACAAGCCTAGGAAACGCACGCACACATCAGAAGCGCAGTTGAGGAGAAGAAGAAAAAGAAGAGAGTTGATGGAGGAAAAGAGCAATTACCCGTTTAGGTTCTCTCTCTCAGAACGGCCACAGTCTCCGGTGATGTAGTAGCCTTGTAAGAGATGCACAGCGCCAGGGAGAAGCGTTAGTTTCTATCGATGATTTTGGGGTGCTCAAAGAGAAGTTCTGTGGTGAACACAAGAAGAAGGAATGCTTTACTACATAGAGAAAGACATGCGCATATGAATATCCTGATACCTTCGCAGAATTTCTGAATCTCTAATTCGAAGATGATCTTATCTGCCTTTCTTGTTTCACTCTCTACCATCACATCACACATCATTCAACTTCTCTGCAGTTAGAGATAATCAGAGTTTCTTTGAGACTGTGAGATTTTCTTTTTTAAACTTCGGCAATGAACAATTCATTTTGCCTGGCCATGTAACCTACTCGGTATCAAAATCTCTCTCTTCAGAGAAATTCATTTCTCTCCGCGTGTAGACAAACAATCGATCTCTTGCCTTTCCTTAGAACCACAATAATAAGCTCGCACGCTCCCTCTGTTCCTACGACATATATATATATATATATATATATAGTATGTCTCCACCGGGGAACGTCTACATATATAAATACATTTATTTACCTGTGTCGTCTGTCTCGGTGCGTGCGCAGTAGCGTGGACTAGTGTGTGCAGCAGTATCATCCTAGCTGTGCTCGTGCAGCTCTTTCTTTTCCGCGGCATATTCGTATTACACCGTATGAACGATACGACGGAGCCACGCATGCTCAAGAGACTTTTTCTTCAGTACCGTGTATACTGTCCTGCTGCTGTTTTGCATTTTGTGATCTAGGAAACGAATTTATTTGGAATGAATGGAGAGCTTGCGAGTGTCTGCCGGTTGTTGCTGCAGTTTCACTGTTGAAAGAAAATCGCCTGAGGGACCTTCTCAAATACGATGAATGTGCGCAAGAAGTCAGCAAGGATATGGAATTAAACGTAAGAACACATATTTTCTCCATTGATGTTCTTGTTAGTTGTGAACTTCTGGATGCTCTGTGTAATGCCCACTCGTATATCTATTTCTTCTTCTTTGTGGATGGTAGACTTCTGGCGTCCAACATTTTCTTTCGCTGGTGGCCTTATTTTCACGCGTGTTCTCGCGCAGCTTCACTCGATACCATGTCTTTCTTCCTCAATGAAAAGATTGGTGTAGCGAACATTCCTCAAAAGAAATGCATTTGCATCAATCTTCCCTTCGAGTGCAACTTTTTCTCCGCACGAGCGGTTTGCGCTTCATGTAGCTTGCACCTGTGGAACGCATACGTCTTTCTTAGCTGTTATGTATATGCCTTTATGGCCGCTCACACAGCCGTTGAAATTCTGGTTTTTTTTTTGTAACGGTACTTTTCCCATAATTTAATTTATTTGTCGAAATGGAGACTGTGGGCTTAGAAGTCTTTCTCGTGATTAGTCACATATTTCTATGAGCACTATATTTCTTCCGGTGAAACTCACATCGTACAGCGCCAACTGCGTAGAGGATCACTATTGCGGCGACTATTAAAAGTTTTTTCGTCCCCACTTGTATGAGTTCTTCGCCGCTTGCTTGCGTATGTCGAGGGTGGAAATTAGCACTTCACTCACTTTCTGGTCGATGGATGTTTCAGTAGATGACACTTCTAATACGGCGAGTGTTCTTTTTCTCGAAATAAATGCGAAACTTGTATTCACTGCGTAGTTTCGACGCTGCTGCTTTTCTGCAGCTTCAGGTCAAAGAGTTTTCTCTTAAATTGTACTACACGCTAAAGAAGGGGATGCTTTTTGCTGATATGTTTGAAACAGAAGAAAGGAGGCCTAGACAAGCGCACACGCATCTCTGCACGAGTGCTTCTATACCGTGCACACAACACGAGAGACACAACAGCCTTCCCGCAGGTTCTTAGGCATGCGCAGGAGAGAGATAGAGCGAACAGAAGCATTTTCTTTCTTGCAACCACGAAACGAGGTAAAAAAATTCACGTAAAACTTATCACATAGAGACGAAACGCACAGGTTCCGAAAACCCCCCCGTGGGAGGGTGGTTCTCCTTTTCATTAAGGAACCCTCTCACCACTACAGAAATGATAAGAGAAGCAGCTGCGTGTAAGTATCGACACCTCCTCTACCCCTATGCACACATATAACTGTAGATACGGGTGAGTGAAGGTGGTAGTAGTGGTGCTATACGTTCCATCAAGAAAAAGAAAGAAACTGGCGTTGTCGCCGGCAACGCGAAGAAAGGCTGCTCCTTCGGCCAGTATGGAGTGGCATCGAAATAATGTGTTCGAAGAAGAATTCTGAAGGAATTCCGAAAGCATTTTGTAGACACGCTTTCATAATACAACAGTTCGCGGTACGTAACTGTACACTTACCAGGCGTCTACATGCCTTAACACACGCGTTTCGCACTGATATATAGGTATATATATGCGGACACGTGCAGGTACGTACATAGACAGGGATGTGTTGTTGATGATGATAATAATAAAATTTTTCAAGAATATGTATGTGTCAACATCCACGCTCGCACATTCCACGGTGGTTGTTGCTTTGTCAATATTCACCAGTGCCCGTCCGCAGCAACCAGAACACGACCTGTTATAGCATTAAAAATAAAGGAACGCTCGATTAATAGTAGCTATCCTTTGAGAAACGAAAATTGAAAAGTGAATCTGTATTTCTTTTATTTCAGTGCTGGGTGGAGGCCCCTATTCGTTTCCTTCCTACATACAAGAAACGCATATGTAGGCCTGCGCTCAATCTAGCAGACGCTGACTGGCCAGAACAACAGTACGAGACTACGATGAAAAAACGAGTTCTAGGAACGACCAAATACGTTGAACGCCCGCCCTCTGTAAGTCACCCTCCGCACCTCTGGCAACCGTTGGGAATATTACAGTTTTTTGTATAACGAGCCGGGACGTTCCCTCGCGGTTATGAAAATACAGCGTCTATACCTTCATCATTATAAATTCCACAATCTTTATGCCACGCGTCTGCCACTACTCGCACGCGCGTACTTACACGCTCCTCTTTCCATGACACACACACAAACAAAACAAAATCCGCGTATAGGTATGATGCAAATGGGTGTGGAAACGTAAACCCCTGCTCGGTATTCATCCGCCTGCAGATGAGGGAGTGCGTGCGTATATATATTTGACAGTGAATATACCCGTCTGTACTCCTGATTGCGCTATATATACATATATATATATATATATATATATATATATGTATTTGGAAGTGTGCTTGTAATGATGGTTGCAGCACTATACATAGAGACATACGTGACCGTCAAGTTACGGTGAGCCGCCTTCTCCAACGAGTGCACGATAGTTCATGCAGTCGCAGAGCATTCGGACAAGCTAATTTTTTTTGTTGATGAAGTTTATAACTGCCAACCCTCTATCATAACCACCGTCCGCACATCGTCCTACATGTATAAATGGAAGACGTTGTGAGTGGCTAGACACAGCCGACCTACATTTTCAAACCACTGCTTTGTTGCACGTAGGAGGAAATGATACTACTTTCATTCAAAATTACTGAAATATCTGTCCTTGCTCCTTCTAATGGAAGCGCTTGCTACGGCGCGTGGCGGGTTTTTTCTGGTTTTTTATGCGCACGGACGTGTGTCCGTATGAGCTGGATGGTAGTACACCTCCAGAGATAATAAAAATAGATAGAGATATTAGATCTTAGCTGTCAGCAAGAAACGCATATTTGTATGTACATGAAAGAATAATGGACAAAGAGCAACAATACGCAATCCCGGAGACGTGCTATGTATGATGCTTGCACACGTTGAGGTCTTCCCCATACGTACAAGACGTACTTGCGTTCAATAGCATAGTTGTTTTTCAGCCTGTTTTTTTTTTCTGTGTCTTCGGTTTCTCTTTTCCTGGCTCCCTCTTGTGCACTTGCAGGTCGTTCTCGTCTCTTTTTTTCTAGCTGTGATTTGTACATGTGCATAAATACCGTGCCCCCCCACGTCTCTTTTGCAACTGCAGGTAGTTGGCTTCTCCTAATGTTCACGCTATCCCTTTTACCCGTACACATACGCATACACGCACATGTACATTAAATAGACACTCTTATGTGTATACAAGTATTCGTGCCCAGTTTGGCTACGGTGCATCTACAAACTACCAGGATAAATCCTCTTTGTTTATGCTCCATACTTGCGTATATACTTAACTGAGGACCTATATGCAGTCAGGACCACCGGCGTAAGCGGCAGTTCACAGACACTTGGGTGCACACATGTATTCAGAAATGTATATATATATATATATATATATATATATATATATATATACGTAGGAGCACTCGTACAACATACGTACTTGTTGGGATGTTGATGTCCTACAAGTACGTATTTGTAAAGATGTCAGTTCATTCGGCTCGAAAACAAGAGCTCTACCAGGTAGGCAGTGGATCTGTTGACATCCTCTTACGTAGAGGTCCGTACACAAGCATAGGAGAGTACAGTACAAACTACATTTACTCACGCGTTAATAAAGGCGATCCTAATTGGATGCCGTCTTGCGTACTGTTTGTCATCACCATCACTCCCCTGCGCGTGTGTACAAAACGATAGCAGTAGTCACTATCCCATGCACCTGCAATTAAGAAAAAATATTTATCTTAATTTTCAGCGTGTATGTGCAATGTCAACTGCTTTGGTCATTTTATCCTAGTGGTGTGATCGCATATTCCGGTGGTCCGCATATGGACTGGAAAAGAATTTGACGGCTACAAGTGGAGAGTACTCAGCCGCGGAGCCGAAAACTCAAAGTGAGCTTTTGATAACTTCTATTCCACCAGCACCTACACTGCTCAGTAGCTGTATCTTCTCTACATGCATGTGGAAGCTCAATCTTGACGGATCTATGGGCGAACGGTTCTTAGTAAGCTCAACGTAAAATTCATCTTGTACGTTTTCACGTAGGGGGCGCTTTGCTACCACATAGATTGGATGCACCGAGAGACTAAGTGATGAGGAAAAGCGCTTTTGTTTTGTAGAGCAATCGTCGTACGCTTGTATTGAATGTGTGTCAGTACTGCGCCAGTGTGTGTATGTGCGTCTTTGCTGTCAAAGACAAAGCCTTAAAGAAACTGATCACAATGATACATGACATATGTATACTAGGTATGAAGCTGTACCCGTTTACCTTAATAACATTTCCACTTTCAATGCTACGTGCCGCTGCTCTTCTTTATCAATTTTTTGAACATGAGTATGCATTTGCGGGAGCTTCTTTTACGAATAAACATCTTTATGTGTTTCTAGCGACGGCAGCGTAAATGCACTGTGTCAGTACGTCTATAGAGACATGTATTTGTGTACACGCCTCTTACGTACTTAATCGCGTATCAATATCTGCGATGGAGTAGACTACCCCTGCATCAATCGGGCAAGCGTTTGTTTTCTCGGCTATACGTACCAGTATAGCCGACTCTTCAGCAACACTATCCGGCTGCGGGTCGTGCTGCAAAAAACCATGTTCACGACGTCCCTCCTCTGTCTTCACTGAATATAAGTGATATGTTACTCCCAGCGGTCAAACGCATTTACTAGTTGCTCTTAACACATGGCTCCCGATATAACTGATCTTTGCGGATGCAAACGATGTGCTTGCGTGGCAGACTTGTCAGGTATCACAGTTCGTGTTGTCCTGGTACCCTTTGCACTTTCCTATTAGTCTTTATTTCTATTGATTTTGCAAGTTATTATTCATATTTGAGGAAGCCAAGTGGATAACTAGTGTGCGCGCTAAAGCAGTCCCACGTGTACGTGCCGAGATACAAGGATAAATGAATCTTACGCTCCTCTCAAATTCACAGCATAATTCTTCACAAGGAAGCGTTCACCAGTACATATGCTTGGAGTTAAGTTGCCATTTTCTTTGTTCTCCAGTTTTTTTTTTTTCAGATTATTTTATGGCAAGTGACCACGCGCCGGTAGGTTGTGGTTTCCAGCTGAAGCCCTCTGTTCCTGCACGGCGCGGACGCGCAGTGTTCATCGACGATTATATTGCGAAACTCCCACCAGATATTCTAGAGAGACAAGACGCATTCACCACGTTGAGGCGTTATTCAGCGTCACTGATGGTCACAAAGGGGAACAGTGTCGTTCCTCCGTTGAAGCAGTAGCTAACGTTGACTTCACTCTGGACGTGTAAGCCGCATCCATTGATTGAACGGAAAAACATGAAAAAGTACAGAGAGATCTCATGTGTCACCAGGAAAGCATAAAACTACCTGTTTCCATAAAGAGGTCATCCAGAAAGCAAAAAACTATGTTGATTTCTTTCAGCAGTATGCGAAAGGAAGCGCGAGCGACTCCTTCGCTTTGTGCTGATGTCTTAAGAAGACGGTATAATGGAATTTACAACTAGAAAGCACTCCAGGAGACTTTTGATCCTGGACTGCATAACGATGGGGCACACGATAGAATACATCTAGCAAATGAAAACAAAAGTATATTTTGGATGTTCGGAGAAATTTCTTCTATAGCCGGACTGTAGCACGCGTGGAGAGCGAAACGCTCGCGTATTGGCGACTCACACCGCAATAAAGCACAGACGCATCTACATGTATATTTTCGGCGCATTGAAAGCAAGTAAGTGCATAGGTAAGAAAGTTAATAGAAAACTGATAAGGAATACAAAATACCTTTCGGGTAGGGACCCACAATGATTGTTCATATACAGTTTTGTGAGAATTCTCTACAGTTTTAGACAGAATTTGTGGACGCGCCCTGTCCTGTGTGTGATGTTTTGTCGGTTTTGACTTTTCGTCCACGATTTTTTCGAAATGGTCTAAAAACCATGTCAACTCCGTTTGTTATTTGTGAGTTGAGTATGGACAAACACGCAAAGAGGAGAAATGACGGAGCAGCGACCATAGTACTGCACTCCACAGGACGCAATAATGACTCTAACAGTATACAACAGTGTAGACGTATAAAGCCGAACATACAGAGTCAATACCAAATGATAAGTATTGACTAGCAGAAGCAAGTATGTACGTTTGACCACAAAAGTCCTTTAGTGTGACATGTACGCTTCAGCTCCAGGTTGAGCTCTTAAGACGTTCGTTTTTTGATCTTATAATTTTCGAACGCTAAGGCGCCGCACAAGAAGTTACTTGTCTTCAGTGACTTCGTGACAGGCCAGCCTAATGTAAGGCTGGACGTCGTTATAGCTGACCTGTACGAGCGTAGTAGGCGGATCCTGTTGTTCTGTTGTCACATCTAGACACTATTGGCATTCATAAATCTGAGTCTGGTGGTTTGGCGAGTCGTTGACATGACACACTTGAGTCAATCGTTCTGAGTGCTAAATTTGCATTCCACCGCGGCATTTATACTCAGTCGCTATACTTGTGCTTCCATGAAGGTGGAAGTGTTCGGAAGATAAACATCGTGATGCTGAATGCTGTATATTGTCCGCATAACAGATACTGTGCTCTTTAAATTTTAGCATTAATCAAAGTGAAATACTCCTCGGGAGACTTCTGAACTCTCTCGCCTGTTGACGAACTTGTATGAATGAATTCAGATTGCATTTGAAGCCAAAGCACAAGCAAGCGGTGGAGGTTTGATCTTCTGGTATTTTGAAGCACGTGTGAGTCATTCAGTTTGTGTACATAAACAGTCTATTTATACCTCATAACTTATCACACAAAAATATATATATATATATATATGTATAAGTATAATTGGTTCTGCCCGAGAAAAAGTGTACGCACGTATATAATCTACGTGGTTTCTATACGGACCATAAGATCACGATGCCGTCGAGTTCCCTACTGCCGGCATACACAATAGGACGGACTAGTTTGCTTGAGAACTAGCTACGTGTGCATGGAAGTGACATTCGACTTCAGGAATGAGTTGTGCATGGATTCACGCCTCTACTTGAAGGCAGCAGCAACAGCCTACGGATCGCCGTCCTCATGTGGCAGCAGTGGGAGTCACACAGCACAGACCAGCCCAGACCATTTGTCTAACTGTTTACACGTACGCGTATATCTCTGTGTCTGCACCTTCCAAAGTGCAGACATCTGTATATATATATATATATATATCTATGTATGCCTTTCCGTTGCGGGCGCATATCCGTTTATACGTGTAGATTGATAAAGTGGTCGACCAATAGATATTCTAGGGCGAAGATATATAGTATCCACTAACTCAAAGAATATCTACTGAAAGCATGAGATCGGGCCTCTGCGCAACAGCTCAGTAGTGATGAGCATTTTTGCAGACTTTCTAGTGTTGCCGGGAGGACTTCGGATCTGAACGCGCGTGTATATTTGTTTTCGCCGAGTGCGCGCTTCTTTTGATGGTCTACATGTTTGTGAATATCTACATAAGTGACTACGTGTATATGTATGTGTTGTATTCACAAAACTAGACTGCATGTGGCTGTCAGTGCAAACACCCTGCAATCAGTGATACCCGTTGAGACACACGTACACACTAACTAATCTTCTGCGTGGATATAGCGCAATTGATAAGGAATTTATGCTTCTGTCTAAGTCAACTTTATTACGACGAGGTAGAAATGCATAAAGGCGCTCAAGACACTGGTAAGAGCAGTACAGTAGATGTACACGTACTTGCATCAGATTGTCATAACGTGTACACAGATCGACCTGCACGAGGATTTTCTCTACCAGCTTACGGATACCTACATCATGCAACCATCCATGGATATACATATATATATATATATATATGTATGTGTATCCGCGCGTATACTATTACATCAAGAAATCCATATTTGTGCTCTAAGACATGCATCAGGAAGCACCATTAATCGTATGCGTATGCCTACATATAAGAGAGCTAGCTGTACACTTTGCAGTATACGGCGCTGAGGTGGCATGCAAAGCTGGCGTCTGCGTACATGCGGGCTGCTGCACGTGTGAAAGCAGCTTTTCTATCTTATTATTGTATGAGCATAAGTGGCGAATAGAAACCATCTTTGGTTCATCTTTTCTATGACTCTTTGGTTGTCAGAACTGGGAGCAACCTTCACTTGCTGCTTTACTCTTCTAGCATTTTAGTAGAAATGGACATTTCTACGAGCTTCCTGGTGTTAATGCCGGGCGGGCTTCGCTTGTTGGAGTTGCGGTACAGCTAGCAGCGGCCGTTGACATGAAACTTGCTGCTCCACCGCTTGAACCACAGAAAAACAGTAAACAGATTTTCTGTTACCTCATTAGCATTGACGCACGAAAGCTGTAATTTGCCGGTCATTTCTGTGTTCATGTTTACACACTGATCCTCGGCACGGTTGTCACTGACCCTGAGCTCATTATTTGTTGATGCCATCGCAGTATTTCGGGGATCACGCGGGTTTTCCGTCCTGTACACAGCCTTCGGAGATCTTTTTTGCTTTTTTGCCGTCACACTTCCTTCTCTTTTTGCGAACATCCCCTTTCCTACCTTAATTGTCGTGTTTTTATACACTACCTGTTTTGCATTGCAAGGCCGGCTGCAGGTGGCACTGTCGTTCTGCGTCTTGACTTCCCTCGGGGTTCACCGCCCGGTTCCCGCCTGCCCATGTACAGCCTACTATACAATACCAGCTGCCCGTGTACAGCCTACTACTCAATAGCGACTGTTCTACATTTTTTTTTCCGTTTCTTTCTATGCTGCGATAAGCGGCACTCTCCGTTCGCCTGCATGGTTTTTTTGTCTCATACTTTTGCAGACGTTTTCCTGCTTCTGCACGTGTAACTCCTTGATTTTCCTCTTTCTTTACCCACTTGCTTACGACTTTTCTTCCTTTCGCCGTCACTGACACTCCCTTTTGCCTTCGAGGGAACTCTGTGTGTGCCGTTTTGTTCGCATGTGTCTACGCCATATCGGCATCTGTCCGTACTATCAGCCGTAGTCCACTTTCTTCTTATTTTTTGGTTCTGCCCGCCCTGTCTTTTTTTCCTCCTTCCCTCTTTCTCTCCGTCGTCTCTTTTTACATGTTGTGTGAGGTTTTCTTCCGCCTCTCTTCTGCCTCTCTTCCGCCCTCTTTCGCCCCCTCGTCTGTTTCCGTCATGTGTTCTTGTGATGTCAGGTAGCCGCTCTCTTTGCGTACTGCGGATTCGTCTCGAAATTTCTGTTTTCTTGATCATTTTACTATGAGACCTTCGAATTTTTTTTCTGCTATTCTCTTCGCCTAATTCCATTGTTGTGTGAGCGGAACACTTCTAGAAACTTATTGTTCCGTCCAGGGAATCCACGGGACCAATAAAAAAGACGTACAGAAGCGTCATCGTTTACATTGAAGAAGAATGATGACATTGTGTCTTCCCCTGTATTAAAGTGCTGGAAAGATGGTACAGGCACGGATACTGGTCTCTGCTGGAAGCAGAGAACAGAAGGTTTCCGCATTTCTTTGACAGAGTCAGCTGTCATGAGGTAAAACAGGAGATTCAGAATTATTCTCTTCATGTTTACAAGATGTATTAGAAGCGGCATGAACAGCAGACGCACTGGCGCTGCACAGTGCTGCCTGTGCCTTCTGTCTGGAGCAGCACTCGCAGCGAACCTTCTCGTTAATCAAGACTGCGGCAAGGAGACCTACAGGAGAAGCAGCACAGAGGGTACGCAAGCGGCAGCAACAGTAGCTGAAGTGGCAGCATTCCAACTGGCAGAGCACGTCGCCATGAGCAGCAGTAGGATGAAGGATTTTTTAACAAATGATCAACACCGCAAAATGTTTTGAAAGTTCTTTGCAGCCTTCAACTCCTTTTCAAGGACAGAAAATACATGAAAAAACATTAACGCCGGTCTCCATACAACAGTCATACCTGTTAAGAAGGAAAAAACAGTCCAACACTTACAAATTTCAATTAACAGCACCGCAAGAGGCAGCCGCTGCAGAGCATTTACGCCCGCATTCTTGTCGATGTTTTTAGCAGCATAGCAGCGAGTCGGTTGCTGCAGAGGTCTGAGAGACTGCCTTCCCTTTTTTGTAAGCGTCTCCTCATCTACTTTTCAAGCGGCATCTACCAAGAGAATTATTATCACTTCGTCCGCGTATGTTGGTGCTGCTGCAGCAGCAGCGAAATTGCAATAAACGTTTAATGTTTCGGCAGTGCTGCGCCTGCCCGCACGGGCTCTATGCCAACTGCTGCTGAAAAGACACGTCGTCAAGTGTCATAGGCCGAGGATGCCTCCGTTGAATATCTATTGCTGTTGCTGCTATTGATTCTCATTCGACCATGGAAGCGTTTTCCCAACGCCTCATACCTCTCCCCTCCTCTGAAGAGAGCGTACAGGCGGAGGCTGTTGGGAATCCAGTGCAGACCGCCCTTGCTCTCGCGTCTCGCTGCTGCTTTGAAGGTGAGATAGCTCTGCCGCTATTTGTGTAAAAGGAAGAAGACAACTTATCACAATGCAGAACACTATCACATCACCTTTATTATCTCTTTCTTCTGTAGAGAAGCATAATCTTCTAATCACACCGTCAGTGCTGCTGTTACTACTATTCACCGTCGTGTTCCTGAAGAATAAAGTATCGCTGCTGCAACCCTGTAACGTCGCGTTGCTTCTTATTGATATTCCTTTTCACTGGAAGGGATTTCTTCGACTGTGCCTGACGCGGATCTGTTCTCTTCTCCCTTCCTATGTGTATACTCCTCCCTCCTTGCTTGAATCTCTGTACGTGTATGTATATATTGCTGCACTGGACGGCTGCTTTTGTATGAAGGCTGTTGCTATACTGCGTTTTCGTTGATGTTCCTGTGATATATCAATGGGCTGTTTCACGTCTCAGTAGCTCTTATTGCTGCTGCTACACTACAACTATCATGGGGGAAGAACTCGGGCTCAGGCGGCCTAGCATCTCTTTATATATACATATATGTATAAGTTCTGCTGCCACCGCCCGCACAGTGAGTGCAGCTGTTAATTTATCAGTACATTGCCATGTGTAGATTTCATATCAATTCGTGCTGCTCATGATGTTGCTGCTTTTCTCTAGGATGAGTAGCCTTGTTTCTACCGACACGTCTACATGTCCCTCAGTCACTTTCATCATCCCTTATAGTGAAGAGGGATTTCAACAAGAAGCAACAGTACATGACCGCCAAAGCTACTACTGATGCTGCTACTTCTGATGGTCTCGCTGCCAGTGGCTCCTCGCACCTGACGCTCCTTTCTGCATTTTTCAATTTCAATAACAGTGTTAGTCTGACCGATTTGCTGTAGCGACTTGAAGAGCCGTACCACATCTGTTGGTTCGCATCTTTTGCTGTGCTACTGTTGTGACGCTGCCCTTGCTGTTTTGCTGCGACGTCTTTCTATCGGTCTTCTTTTTTTTCTATTGGTGATGCCATCTCAAAGAGGCCTTTCCAATCGAGAAACAGCAGTTACAGGAGAGAAAGAATAATAACAGCATGACTTCGGTCTCCTGAGAGGCAGCAGAAGACTCTATGGCAGCAGAGAAGCAGCACATTTATATATCGAGGGGACATTTGAGAGGCTTTCGTAGAACTATTGCATTTTTATTGTAGATGGCCCGTGTTCATCATCCGCTAATGAACTGCTGCAGTTGAGGCAGACGCTGCTGCTGCGGTTGGGCTGTATGCATTGTTGACATGTATCATTGGATGTTTGCTGATGTTTCTCTTGCTGAGGTATTATTTTCCTTTTACCACTTCCATTTCTTTTCATATAGGTGTTTTGCTGATGTTTCACTTGCTGCTTTATTATTATTATTATTATCTTTGTGTTGACTTTCTTCTTTCAGATGCAGAGTCGTGTAGCGTCGAGGAAGAGACTACGGGTGACAGGCATTTGAGAAGAAGTGAAGAGGTGTGTGGAGGAGGAGCAGACGACGCTGCAGCAGCAGCGAAGGCGACGGTGTTTTTTTCGGAGGTAGAGCCTGCAGGAAGAAAGGAAGCCGACGCTGGGCTGAGAGCAGGAGAAGAAGCAAGAAGATATTATTATGACGGTACAGTGCAAAAGCGAAGTGTAGAGAAACATTGCAGTGGAGGAGAGGATGAGAGCTGTTTTTTCTTCGCAGAAGCAGAAGATTCGAGCAGAAACAGCAGCAGCAGCAGCAGCAACTTCCTTCGCGGCAGCGTGGGCAGCGACGGCAGCAGCAACTTTCTTACCAGCAGGTTGAGCAGCAGCAGCGGCAGCGACTTAAGAAGCTTGAGCAGTACGATGCCGTTGACAGGTGAGGAAGAGCAGCAGCAGCAGCAGGAGACGACGTGCGAAGAGGTTATTGCAGAAGAAGCAGTAGAAACAGTAGATGGAGACTCTACAGCAGCAGAAGGGGAAACCGAAGCGAATTCAGAGTTTTCCTACAGTGAAGAAACAGAAGATGAAGAAGCGGAATTTGAGGAAGAAAACGATGAAACATCTGACTGGGGGAGGAATGTTGTTTTCTGCGATGCTTTCGCTGGTTTGGAGGGAGAGAGGACCGATGTAGAGAGGGAGGTGAATCAGCAGCAGGTGCAACAACAGGTCCGTGGTGGGGGAGTAGCTGCCACACGGACTGCTGCTGCAGCTGCAGCAGCAACCCTTATGAGAGAACGCAGCAAACGGAAGCTGCGTAATACGTGTGAGGGCAGTCATGGAGTGATATCACAAGAGAAGAGAGGGAAGAAGGAAGAAGGAGAAGAACATTTTGGTTTGCAGCAAAGAAGACCGCAAGATGTGGGAAACGCAGCAGAACTCAGACACAGCAGCACGAAAACGAGACGAGCTAGTCAACACGCGGTTCCGAAGCGGCTGCCGGAAAGAGGAAATTTTCACGGTGCGAGGTCATCACATCACACCTTCCACAGCCCTAGCCGCAGCAAACAGAGAAACAACAGCAGCACCCGGGACGCGAGCAGCGGCGGTGGCGCTGTAGAACTGGATAGGACAAGCAGCATGCACTGGTACGGCAGCTTGTGTAATGTCATCGAGAGCGGGAGCACCAGCAGCCGTCAACCTTTTAGCAACATTGATGGCAGCAGCAGCAGCATGATGCTAGCCAGTAACAGTAAGCGCCGGAGTAGCAGCAGGAGTCTGGGTGTCCGGCGATTCAAAGTACGACGCAGAGTCTCGGAAGCAGACACCTACACTGTGCGGAGTAGCAGTCGCAGCAGCGTCACCAGCAGAAGCACCAGCACATCAGCAGCAGCAGCAGCCGTATTAGGAGATAGTCGTGAACGCTCTCCCACAGAACAAGTGACATCACCGGAAGCAGCCGCGACGTTAAAGGAGGAAGTAGCAGAGGTAGATCCTTTGGAAAGACTGGCACGCCGCACGGAGGAGCTGCTGCTGATGCATTCGAAGCGGTTCATGGAAGAGCAGCAGAAACGCTAATCGTTTTGAGAAGGAAGGTTTGACGAGCTGAAGAAGCATGGGTGTAGTGAACACACGTGAAAAAAACGAGATACAGACAGTGGCCGGAGAGAAGCCGTGTAAATAAGACAAATGGGATGACGGAAAGGTGCAAAGTGAAAGCGAGTGGGTCGCGAACATACACAATGGGAAATTTCTGTACGAAGAAAGAGAAAGGTAGGGATAATGGAAATGAAATGCGCGAAGAAGCCGAAAGAAGATTTGAGAGTGTGATAGCTGAGGTTCCAGATGAACTCTTTCCTTGCTGTGCGAGTTGCAGAGATTGATATACGACAACAGAATGTTACACACGACTCATGTGAAAGTGGGGAAGATAACGGAATCACTTGTGGCCGAAACGCTTTCAGTAGAGTTGTTGGCGGGTAGGAACGTGTGTTTCCTGCGTGTATATTCATACGTGTATAATGTTGAGAATATTTGTGCATGAAAGGGACAGGAGGGATGACTGGTTGATTGGGACATGGTGCCTGCGGAGAACCCAAGTAATTTGGAATTTGCGCTACAGAACTGTCAGTAGGTTGGATTGCAACACCATTCATTGTGCACCTTTTGGTGCTTGTAAATTTGTAGAGAAGCTTTTTTGAGTACTTTGTATGCCATACGTGTGTGTACATTTAGTCTGCATGTAAGTATTTCTCCGCAAGTGATGCGAACAAAATATGCACGGTGGAGGCATGTGCAAGTTTGCAGACTCAGTTTTCAAATATGTCGTGTTACTTGTGTGTAACCTACCTAGAGCACGAAGGGCCGTATACATTATGCGTGGATACGTGTATGGGAATTTTCCAGCAGAATGCGGTCCGCTGTTACTAGCTGTTTCATGAAAGCAACACACTCAGATGCTCGTATTATCTCCCATATCTGGAGAAGGATGTGCGCTTCAGCACTTGGTGTGAAGCTACGTTGCTTGGATGTGTTAGACATGATCTGCTTAACATGCAAACGTTTACATCTGTCCATACATGTGAACATATATCAGTATACATGCATATGTTTTGAGACGCTCGTGTGCACATGTATAGGCAGCTGCTCATGTATTTGCACACCCGCGAGAAAATGAAAGTCGGCTACGTTCGTGTGGCTATGAACCGCATACACTTTTTCATGTCTGATTACATATATCGACCAGCGGAGCGTACTATGTTGAAAGACAGTATTTGCTTGCCGGGGTAAATATTCAGAATATAAAAGGCTGCCAGCGTGTAGCTGGCACGGATGTGCATTCCGTTCTTCAGCGGGGCCACCCTTATATCACTTGCACCTGCTCTCGGGTACTAAACGTTGGGACGCACTTCGTGGTTTCCATGAAGAGACTGAAGACACGCAAAATAGGAAGGCAAGCTAATTCATTCTTTTACAATCTGTACCACCGCCGTCTTTGTTGCACGGAAGAGACAGGTTTTCAGGATCCCCACACGAACAATGCGCAGATGACTTCCAGTGCTAGCCGCATAACTCTTGTGGAATAACCGTACTCCGCTCCTCTTGGAGCTGAGTTCCTATTACACATTTTGGACCTGTGTGCACACTGGGGCAGCTTGTCAGACCGACGCAGTAAGCTGAGGATACGGCGTTTAGCACCCATCGTACTTAGTACACGAATCTCTTGCCGCTTAAAGGGATAAAGCGACGACCGCAGGTGTGTGGAGCCAAAAGGCCGTGCCGGCATTTACTGTGAGACTTATATCTCCTAGTTCACAGACTGGTCACTAACAATAAAAGTTAAAGGAACGAGCGTTTATTCTGTACCTTCAAGAAGCAGCTGTGCACGGCTGGTAGAAGGATCTGCATACTCTTCAACGAACACAGAACTCAGAAAAAGCAGGTGCAGAATAATTCGTGAAATGATAAGTGTACACAGGAGGAATGAAAAAAAGTGCACTGACTGGTGGACAGGGGATGTGAACAGAAGTAACACACGCAATGACATTTTCAGGAGGCGCTGGTCTGTTACAGGTGGAAGGGGAGACAGGATAATAAACGGAAGCCCACGATTTTTATAAGAGAGTGTGCAGAACGCAGCGTTCTCAGTGTACGTACACAGGAGGCTAAGTCGTTAGTCATTGATTGCGGAGTGTAATAGGCAGCAAGTATGATAGTTGAAAAGGGCATAAGCTCTTCGCGAAATGCCTTTACAACTAGGGCGCTGTGTACGTTTCCCGTGGATCGTTTGTTCTAAGTTGCTCGCTGTAGTACTCCGGCTGGTATACAAGAGTTGCCAACACTTCAGCTGACCACTTTACTAGTTGCGAGTTTTATACATTATCTGAAAGAACGTTGATTTTCAGACATCAAAGAAACACCTTCTCTCATTTCTCCGCCGTGCAACAACAAAGAGCTTTCCACCTCAACGTATACTTCCCTCCCATTTTTCCTCGTGTGCACTTAAAAAGTGCTGAACTCTTCGTTCATACTGCAATGCGCGGTTTTCCGGGCGCTAATATATCTGATTCCCGCACCAGTGTAAGTTCTCAGGCTGTCCACGACATCCCGAGCTCACAGCAGTAAACTAGCTCGACGGAAGCAACTGCACCCTATTTGATGCCACACGTATCTAAAAACGCGAGATTGTACGCGGAAAAGAGAACAAGCGTATCGCTTCTCACGTCTAGAGACACGCTGGTTACTCTGTGTCTCTGCCGTTCTGCCTACATGCTTACATGATAAAATTGTCTTATAGTCTCGTAAGCACGCCCGCGTCACTGAGGGAAAAGTGCAGAAGAATTGCATTTTGACCACCACGTACAGTACGCCGTTGTCTGTCGTTAAACCAGGAGTCTGCGCATTACCTGCACTCCTTATTCAAACCAACCTCAAAAAGAGGCTTCCTGCTGGCTAGCCTTCGTTTGTGTAATGCATTTGAAGATGCCTGCCTTGCTTGGTACCTGATTATCTTCTGACCGAGTGCGAATCACAGGATATCGGGGTCCCTGTCTACCTGCAGTTTGCGTAATGGGCCAACTGCAATGAAATATGCCGTTCCGTGTCATCCGACAAATAAACTTCATGAGGCTTCAAAACCACTGTTTCAACACTCTGAGACATTTCTATTCGTGCAAGCATCACCTCTGAATCCTGCAATCATATTCACGTAGCCTAGATCTTCTTTAGGCAGGTGAAGATTTAGAAACAAAGACTCCAGTTTCATACTATCAATAAGTCGGAAGGTATTTCGTATTTATACGTGCAATGTTGCAAGGCCCTTCTTTGCACAGCCGTATGCCGTTTGCTTGTGTGCATAGTCTTCTTCCCTCATGTATGCGCAACTTAACCTTCACTTGTCTGGAAATCCATTTCCAGAAGTCGGTGCACGTGATCCATAGCACGCATAGTTAACTTTCTCTACAGTAACTTTTGCTTGTCGATAACTCGGCTTCTCAACTGCGAGGATTTACAATCCGCCGTCAAGGACTTTGACATCTTCCCGGTTCTGATACGCCAAGCACATTGAAAAGAACGTAAGTCTGCAGGAGTTGCTTGTGAGAGCGAACACACGAAGACGAGTACTACATTTTCACCACGAGTCAGATATACGGAAGGAGAGCGGCTGAGTAAACGCATGTAGAACTTGTGAAATGTCGGAGATAAGATGCACCTGACGTCACGGCTTTGCAGATTCCGATCCACAAAAACGTACGAGAATATCTTTTTCCCTACCATCATGGTCCGAGAGAGCGCAAATGTAATCTGCACACACAGGTAGTATATACGTATTCAACAACGTCCAAAGCATTGCACTGTTAGTTTAGGTACAATGCTAGATCATCATAATGACCATTATTCATACGTATGCGTGCGTATGTCTTTCTATATATATTCGTACAGGCACCTGTATACGTAGAACTTTTCTGAACCAGTGCTCCTGGGAAACGCTAACGTTGAACTAGCAGTATGGTGAGAAATCGTATAGCTTCTCGTGTCAGTTCCGTGCACAAATCTGTCCGCAGCTGCACAGCAGAGAACAACTCGCCCGGTGCCACTTGTGTACAACTGTTGTATACCATACGATCGGTGGAGGGAGCATCTGTGCCCGCTCTGCTGCCTTTCCGGTTGTTCAACTAGCTAAGAACGATGTCTCCCCTCTAGTTCGACGTAAATATTATGTCTATTAGTGCAGCCCAGCTGCTACCGTTATGTGTACAGCTGCACTGCCCCGCTATGCAGCAAACGGGAACACTGCTTTGTGTCACATACACTCCCCCGAACGAATCTTCACAGGCAGGGTGTTGTTGTCCTGGTAGTCTCGATGATAGTGCTGCAGCTCGCACGGTTCCGTCTGCTCAGGCCACAGTTGCGGACGCTTGGTTGTCTGCCTGCTGTGGCTGGTTCTTCCGCTCTTACGGCTCGTAATGCGGGCAGAAGTCGGAACTCTACCGGGAGCGTGTGCTGCACTGCACCTGTTGCGCGGCTACTACTACGCCTGTTGCCATTGGCGCTGCTGGAGCCGCTGGGGAAGCCGTTGAAGCAGCACGGCTTGTCACCTTCCGTTCTGCTTTTGTCGTACTCTTTGTGTGGCTTGCAAATCATGAAGCACAGAGTCCCAGGCACTGGGCGTACTCTAGTGGATTTGTTGCGTCGTATGGTCAGGTGCTCGGTGTACTTCCACTTTACGTGGTTTGATTACACTGTGCAAGCGTACGTAGGTTCGCCGCCATGCGCCTCGGTGTCGCGACGACGGCATAGCGAGCGTCGGCGAACAGCAACAGCAGGTTTTTGCGGCGTTGTTATAGTAGTACTCAATCTCGCATGCTGCGTCTTGCTTCGCATTTTTTTTTCAAGCTTTATAACTGCTTTCACAGATCCAGTAGAATATAGTCGAGAGGGTCTTCGCTGCGGCGCGTAGCAATAGCCGTACGCGTCTCTCCGTGTCAGCATCGATGAGCGAAGACATTACTCAATTGTAGCCCGGCTGGTATCCCGCCGTGGACTCTAACACGCGTGTCAAACTGTATGTTTCCTAGTATATGCCAGTAGGCCTTTACTCAACTTTTACCTTTTTTCCCCCAAATGCTGACTCTCCCGGGGAATACACAAGAAAGAAGCATCTATACACGTACGTGTGTATACGTGTGTATGCACT